>NDXB01000742.1:99441-127348 GCA_002631895.1 Agapornis roseicollis
CCCCCCCCCCCCCCTTGGAGGCTCCTGAAGGGGATGAGAGCAGCTGCTTCAGTGCTTTGAAGCTAAGGGATGGAGAAGCATGCTGGGTCATGCACACCCTGCCCCCCCTCTGTTGAACAGACCATCCCCAGTCCCCCTTGCACCAAGTGTAGGATTGAACAACCCCAAAGCTGCTTCGCTGGGCATGAGGGGCTGAATCACAACAAAGCTGCTTCCTCTTGCTTGCCTGCATCACCAAGGCATGAGAGGAGTGGCATGGGGCTGACCCCAGGAACATAAATACAGCGCTCTTGCTCATGTCTGGAAGGAATAATTCATTCTCCCTGTGGTGGATTGGGCACCAGTGTTACATTAATTTGATTATTAATTGAGATAGGATCAGGACTGAAGGCAGCAAGGATTAGGATCTTTTTATAAATACAGAATGATTAGGGCTGGAAGTGACCTCTGGAGATCATCTAGTCCAGCCCCCTGCCAATGCAGGACCACCTAGAGCAGGTTACACAGGAACATGTTCAGGTGTCTCCAGAGAGGGAGACTCCACAGCCTCCCTAAGTAGCCTGCTCCAGTGCTCTGCCACCCTCAAGGTAAAGAAATTCTTCCTCATGTTGAGGTAAAAAATCTTGTGTTTTAGTTAATGGCCATTGCTTCTTGTCCTCTTGCTGGGCATCACTGAAGAGTTTGGCACCATCCTCCTGACACTCGCTTTTGAAATCTTTATATCTATTAATGACATCCCCTGTCAGTCTTCTCTGAACTAAACCTCTAACGTTAGTATGATTCGCTCCTTAATGATGGAGGTCTCTGGCTAAGTGAGCTGTTCTGAATTGTAGTTTAGGATAAAATTAACTCTTCATGACTCACAAGGCAGATGTATTGTTGTGTCTGAGTGCAAGCACTGGAGGAGAGTCAGAGTCCCCAAGAGAAGAGTTCAGGTTGCCACTTTTGGCAGCTGTCTCACCATCCTTGTCCTCACGATGGGTGCCTGTAGCTACAGCTCTGGCAAAGTGAGAGTCACGTTCACTTGCTTCTGATTTCACATGGATGTATCAGGGCTAACTACTTCTGTCTTCTTGTGACAAGGTGTGACCTGAATGTGGTATTTCAAGTGTTGCAAAGGAAGAAAATAGGGAAGGTGTTTGGGAGCTAGGGTTATTAAGAAGTACTAATTTTTATAGCCCAGTACCTTTGCAGAAGGTACCACGTGGACTGTGAACTGACTGTGGACCCCAGGCATTGCTCAGGAACTGCGGTGAGCATCCCACCAGCGGCGCAGAGATTACCCCTAAGGTAGCAGTTGCCAGGTGCTGGTTGCCCCTGAGCAACCTGAATTTGGGAATTCTTCTGGCAGGATAGCTCTGCCCTTGCAGCCCCAGTGAGGCTGTCGGGGTCTGCCTGGCTGAACCGAAGGACTGACCTGCCATCACTCACTGAAATCTGCTGGGGAAGGTATTGCAGAAGCTGAGATTGCAGAGGCAGCAGCAGGTCATTGTAGGACTAGACCTGGGAGGCAGGAAGCAAAACCTGCATTTTAATGTGCATATGGTTTGTCCCCCCAGCAACAATCCTTATATAGAGCCTCCCAAGGAGATTATTATGCTTCTGGCTGGAATAATTCATGCTGGGCAGCTGTGCCTGCTGTGACTGCATGCTTGGGGAGTGCTGGCATGTGTGTGGATGCTGTTGCTCCAGGGTGGAAGCACTGCAAGGGTGAGCCAAGAACCAGGGGAAAGTTACCCCAAGCGACAAGTGCCCTTTTCCTGAATACATGCTGTTCTCATGAGCATTACAGTGAGCTTCTTATGGGGCCATTCAGTCCTGTTATGGAGTTGTCATTGGCCACATTGTCATTTACCGTGTTACTCCTATTGCAGTGTGAGAGCAGGGGTGCAGGATGCTCTGAAGGAGGATGCCTGTGCTCTTCCCATCTCTGCACTGGCTCTGTAATTCGGGTGACTGGGGTGCTAGCCAGAGAAACACAGTCTACCTGTATGTGCTGAGGAAGCAGAGGACTTGTGTTTGCTTTTTCCTTGAAAATCAGATGCTGTTAATGTGTAAGGGTCTAGACTCAATTAAGTAAGGGCATGCCAGTCCCTGAGAAAAGGGGGCAATTAAGGAAACTGTTGGTGATTAAATTGTTTTTGTAAGAAAATACATAATGTAATTTTGATGGTCTTACTCTCATTAATGTCCTTTTCACAACTTCTAGATAAATTCTTTCTTATGCCTATGCATAATGTGGATAACAGAAAGCACAATTCCTTAGCCCTCAGGTGCCCTACTGCTACCTAGACCATCCACTGAACACTGTGCATCTGTGGGAAAAGGAAAAACAGTGGGGATGCCACTGGCATGCTCCCTCTGGTTACTACTGCATGTTAGTGGCTGAGAGCACCACATTGTCCAGATGAAAATGTTTAAATTTTCAGTTCAGGCCTTAGAAAAACTGGAAGTCTGGCTTTAAAACTGAAGTTTACAAATTATATATGTTTATGGGAGTATTTATACATATATATACACACATATACATAAATAAAGTCTGTCTTTGAAACACTGAGGGGAATCCAATATACATCTTTCTTGAATAACAGTCTTAATTGGTCGCCACACACTTGCTGTGATTTGAAGAGCTGAACTTTAAAACATTTCAAGCATGACAGGGCTTGCAGAAATACTGTGAGCTGGCAGCACGGCAGCAGCGTCAGTCTTGCACCTTGGCTGGCTGAGATTTACTCCCTGATACTCAGCCAGTGTGACACTCCTGTGCTTACCCCAGCTTCACCCTCTTTCCGCGTCTCTCTGTACGATGTGGTTGCTGCCACCACCTGCCACTGGCACTGCAGGTTTGAGAAGGGGTGGCCAGCCTCATCTGCAAGAAGTTCCTGTTGTGCCCGTCCTCACCACAGACTTCTGGCACCTGGTGAGCAGGGCCCCCTCAAACTGCAAAATGCTGCTTGGGTCTAAGAGCATTTTGTTCATGTCTCCATTTTCCTGCTCTGCAGCAAGTGCTGTTGGATGATGTTGGCAGATTGCCCAGGAGAGGGTCCCCACTCTAGGGCCTTCATAGTATGGAATATTTTCACCCAGAGACAGGGGGGAAAGAGCAGTAAAAATCATACATCCCCTCTCCACCAGTGCAGCTGTGCTGACAGAGGCGTGCTTTTGTTGGCTTTGTTAATGTTGCTGGGGGAAGTGGTACCGTTAGACTGGCAGAGGAATTCCCTCTCTGGCATATGTTACATCCACACTGAGGAGCGATGCCAGCATATCTAGCAGCAGAGCTCTCCCAGTGTAAACAAACCCTGAGTGATTGAACTCCTGAAGCTGAAGCTTGTGCTGCATCAAAACAGTGATGCTGCGTGGGAAATGCTGCAGGGTTTATGTGAGAAGGGCTGCGAAATCCCTACCCACCAGTTCCTCTCTGCAGGGAAACCTTTTTAGATAGGTTCTTGCCAAGTCCTGCCCAAATGCTGCCCACACCTGGGGCAGCACTTTATCTGGCTTTTTTCCCTCACTGGCTTCAGGGAAATACTTGTCTTCCTCTGGGCACCTAATGCTGGCACCCTTGGAGCTCTGTATCATGAGGCTGATGGTACTGCATGGGGATAGTGACAGTTGCACACTCAATGATTTCCTCTTTTTCTTCGAAATAACACGAAAACAAGCAAAGCTACAGGAATTAGGAGTTCTCAGCATTTAGGAAAGACTGGAAAGACGGTAACTCCTGCAGCTGCAACTACACCCTCTTATGTGCATACATAAAATTGTTCAGGCACACTCACATGTGCTCTGGGAGGACTCCTGCCTAGTTCAGTTCAAAAGGTGGGCCCGCAAGTAGATTGTAATTGCAGTTGCAAAGGCAGCTGTCAGTCGTGTATTTACTAAGTTTTATGTGCTTGGCATTCTCAGTTTCTTAATGCTGACTTAATGTAGTTTTTATGTAAAAAATAAGAACATAACAGAAACTTGAGAAAGCAAAATTACAGTCTGGAGTGTCCTAGTGCCTTTGACTCACTGTTTCTATGTTAGGGCTTGGTTGAATACCCACATTCTGGGAGTCAGTTTATAGACTTTGATGGGAATTTGATAGGGGTCCAAAGGAAGTGACAAAAGTACAGTTCTTCTATTGCAGAGAACATACTGTTTTCCTCAACATTGTTTAATAAAGGTGCAAATCTGACAGGATGAGCTCAAACAGCTGTATCATGTTTACAGTATCATTTTCACAGCGCAAGTTAAAGTTAAAAAGTGGCTCTAGTTGTTGTGTAAGACTCAAATAACCAATTTATCAAGGCTGTCACAGATCCAGCTGGCAGTTTAACCTAACTGTAGATTTTCTTTGCAAAGTAAGCTGAACTGTGTTTTTGAGGGCTATTTCTGATAAGGGACTGAAGCAGCTAAAGCAGAATGTCAGTGTGTTTGAATGTAGGTCACTGTTAATAAAGGTTGGTCACAAGCAGAAGACCATTTCTGAATGTGTGCAGGGTAAGAAAGACTTGGAGGAGTCTACAGTCAACCAAAGTGCTCCTGGTTCCAGGTGCCATATTCATATATTGAATTATCCCAGGTTCTCAGTTCTTGCTTTGAAGCCTCTTCTACTTGACCCTCTCAGAGGACAAACACAAGCTTGGAGTACAGGATAAATACTACATGCATAGCAACCTCCCAACACAGCATATAGTTTCAGTAAACATAATTATTTGCTGAAAGATGAGTGAGAGAGGATGAAGTAGCAAAATGATTCCTGAGGAAGACTACTATACTCTGATGGCATGTAAAGGAGGTTCATTTGTTAAAATACCGCAGAAGTGTAGAAACATAGGGTAGAAATTGAGGAAGCATGGAGCTGTGGCTCATGAGTGGGTCTGGCCCATTGGACAGTGGAAGAAGGGTGGTGGGATAAGTTTGTGTGGTAGGGCTAAACATGGGACTGGAATTGCTGCTGTGGCTGTCATTAACAGTGGTGTCCAAGGGCAAGAGGTCCATGCTAAATTACTTCATAAAAGTGGGCAGCTGTCACTCTCAGTGAGGGTACACTTTGAGTTCTTCCAAAGGACTCTTCTGAGTCCAGGAGATGACTGGAGTTTGGAACACTAGGCACATGAAAAGTCACTGTGTTAAAGTCCCTCAGGGGGTCAAGAACATAGGTGAGCTCTTGCTTTTGCCTTTTGCTGTGGCTTAGCTCTTGGTTAACTTGAAGGCCCGGTATCCTTCTCAGCATGTAAGAATTCTAGAGCATATATTAAGGCACCTGCCTTTCCCTTTGTGCTGTGTGCAGCAGATGAATTCTTGTGTGAACCCTAGAAGTTTAAAATTTGGGCACCTTAGTGCATGGCATGTAGGAACTTAAGTGTTTTACAGAATCTAGCTCTTATTAACTATGCTGCTTGCCTGCCTGCTGTGTTTTTAGAACATGTGTTTCCCCATGCCAAAATCCAGCCCTAGGCATGGGGTAACTGCTGTGTGGCTTATTGTTGACAAGTTTGTTTGTGGGCAGCAGGTTTTATAGGTTGTGAAAAGTCAGTACTAAAGAAAGAGATACAGTACCACAGAAACAGTGTTGTGGTGAGATCTGGTGCTCCACCAAGACACCTGATTCTAAACCAAAACTGCATCTTGCTGAGAATCCTGATCTGTGTTTTTAGTTTAATTATAGCATCCTGCTAATGTCACCTAATGCCACCAGCAAGATGAGCCATCCATGAAGTGGTTGGGCTCAACTGCAGCGTGCTCCTCACTCAGAGATATGGAAGATGTGACCCTTCAAAGTGCACTTATGATTCCAGCTGTCCTGGAAGGAGCACTGGGCTCCACCCACAGTCCTCTAAACCCTGCTCTGTTCACTGACTATGGAGGCAGCACTGCACCTGCCATCAGTCCCTAGCAATGGATGCCTCCTCAAGAAGCAGACGATGTCCTCCTGTGCAGCTATGGAGGATATCACTGTGATACCACTCCTTCTTTTCCATCCCTGCTGGGTGCAATTTGTGAGGGCAGGTGCTCTGGGACAGAGGATGGAGCAGAAAACCTGAATGCCTCAAGGGAAGAGCTCTGCGGGGAGCAGAAGCTGGCAGGAGGTAACAGAGCTGGGAGCCATAGGGAAGGAACCTGCAGGAGCAGCTGGACAGTGAATCAGTCACCTTCAGCTTCACAGCCCAGGTTAGTGAGAATGGCCTGTGATTATTTTTAAAATCTCATTTTTATCCCTGAACATAAAGCCTGCTGACAAACCCCAGGCGGCAGTGCTTCTGCAGGAGGTGTTTGCCTCTGGGCCACTGTGCTCCACCAGAGGTCTGGAAGCTGGGATCCAGTCCCAGGGTCTGGAAGCAAAAGTTAGGATTGGAAAAGACCTTAAGATCATCTAGTTCCAACCATCCTGCCATAAGCAGGGACACCTCACACTAAACCATGCCACCCAAGGATTCGTCCAGCCTGGCCTTGAATACTGCCAGGGATGGAGCATTCACCACTTCCTTGGGCAACCTTTTCCAGCGCCTCACCACCATCACAGTAAAGAATTTCTTCCTTATATCCAATCTAAACCTCTCCTGTTTAAGTTTTAACCCATTACCCCTTGTCCTGTCACTACAGTCCCTAATGAAGAGTCCCTTCCCAGCATCCCTATAGGCCCCCTTCAGATACTGGAAGGCTGCTATGAGGTCTCCACGCAGCCTTCTCTTCTCCAGGCTGAACAGCCCAAACTCTCCCAGCCTGTCTTCGTATGGGTGATGCTCCTGTCCCCTGATCATCCTCGTGGCCCTCCTCTGGACTTGTTCCAACAGCTGCATGTCCTTTTTATGTTGAGGACACCAGAACTGCACACAATACTCTTAAGTGAGGTCTCCCAAGAGCAGAGTAGAGGGGCAGGATCACCTCCTTTGCCCTGCTGGTCACGCTCCTTTGGATGCAGCCCAGGATACGGTTGGCTTTCTGGGCTGCAAGTGCACACTGAAGCCAGCTCATGTTCATGTTCTCATCAACCACCACCCCCAAGTCCTTCTCTGCAGGGCTCCTCTGAATCTCCTCTTTGCCCAACCTGTAGCTGTGCCTGGGATTGCTCCTACCCAGGTGTGGGACCTTGCACTTGTCATGGTTAAACTTCATGAGGTTGGCATCAGCCCACCTCCCAAGCGTGTCAAGGTCCCTCTGCATGGCATTCCTTCCCTCCAGCATATCCACCCAACCACACAGCTTGGTGTCATCGGCAAACTTGCTGAGGGTGCACTCAATCCCACTGTCCATGTCACCGACAAAGATGTTGAACAAGACTGGTCCCAACACCCATCCCTGAGGGACACCACTCGTCTCTGGCCTCCAGCTGGACACTGAGCCATTGACCACAACTCTTTGTGTGCGGCCAATCCAACCATTTCTTTATCCACTGAGTGGTCCACCTATCAAACTGATGTCTCTCCAATTTAGAGACAAGGATGTCGTGTGGGACAGTGTCGAACGCTTTGCACAAGTCCAGGTAGATGACATCAACTGCTCTACCCCTGTCCATCAGTTCTGTAGCCCCATCGTAGAAGGCCACCAAATTGGTCAGGCAGGATTTCCCCCAAGTGAAGCCATGTTGGCTGCCACCAAGCACCTTGTTGTTTTTCATGTGCCTTAGCATGCCTTCCAGGAGAATCTGCTCCCAGATTTTGGCAGGCACAGAGGTGAGACTGACTGGTCTGTAATTCCCCGCGTCATCCATTTTCCCCTTCTTGAAAATGGGGGTTATATTTCCCCTTTTCCAGTCTTTGGGAACATCACCTGATTGCCATGATCTCTCAAATATGATGGCCAGTGGCTTAGCAACTTCACTCGCCAGCTCCTTCATGATCCGCAGTTGGATTTTATCAGGTCCTATGGACTTGTGCATGTTCAGGTTCTTAAGATGGTCTCGAACCAGATCCTCTCCTAGAGTGGGCCCAAGGTCTTCATTCTCACAGTCCCTGCATCTGCCTTCCAAGAGTTGGGTGGTGCAGTCAGAGCCTTTGCCATTGAAGACTGAGGCAAAGAAGTCGTTCAGATCCTCAGCCTTCTCCAAATCCTGCATAGCCAGTTCACCCGATAGCTTCGGGAGGGGGCCTAAGTTGTTCCTGGTCTGTCTTTTATTTGCAGTGTACCTGTAGAATCCCTTCTTGTTATCCTTAACATCCCTTGCTAAGTCTAATTCTAAGTGGGCCTTATCTTTCCTTATGTGTTCCCTAGCTTCCCAGACAACATCCCTGTGATCAATGGGACTCTTTCGTTAGTTTTGCTGTAGTGTTCATCTGTAGTATTTTTTCTGATAAGATTGCAGTAGTGCTCTGTGTATATAAGGTGTTCTGAAACCTGGAGAGAAAACTACTGGTGCAAGGCAGATCCTCTGTAAAGGGCTCCAGGCAGGATGAACAGGGTGCAGGGAAAAATGTTTGGGCATCTTCTAAGAGGACAGTACCCTCATCCACCCTGTCTGTACAGCACCTGCCTTTGGGATTGTATTCTGCGATGTTCCTTATATTACAGGTTTCCCTCTTTATGGGATTTTAACCTTAGTATCCTTACTTGAAGGCCAAGTCTTTGAACTTCAGACTTGGGTCAGCTGTACTCCCAAACAGAATGCTGGTGTCTCCTGGACATGCCTACTAGTTTGCAGCTACCTGTTATGTTCTCTATTAGTTTCTGCTTTCTAGTAACTGGGAAAGTCTTCTTACATAGTAAACCATGTTGTACACACTGTATGTCATGCTAGATAAATGACTATTTTTTAACTAACAGATAGTAGCCTTGCTGTCATTCAGTCTTTCTGTTATCTTCCTGGTAGATTTTAATTTGTATTTAGAGACCTTATAGATCTCTCTTTGACCCATTTTTTTCAACTTATTCAGCAGACAGATGCAAGTAAACAGTTAGTTTCCCATACATATAGGTGAAGATGTCTTTTAATTTTTATTATTTTCTTGTGTTCACCCATTGCAATCACAGGACTGTGGTGTTTGGGGGGAGCTGTGTGTGTTTCAGTTTTTCTTTTATACTTACTATTTTACACATTCTGTGCTTATTTTCTTCATATAGTTTCCCTGTCCAAATGAACTAATAGTAGCCTTTTTCATTTTTTTTCCTAAGACCACCCCTCATACATTTTTTTGATACAGCTTGTCTTTGCATTGCTCTTTTTTATGCATGCTGTTGTTGATTGAAATCATAGATATAAACTGATCAAACTACTTACCTAGGTACCATCTATTTGTATCCCACATTGTTATCCATGTTTCCTGGCTGGGGGAAAATGTACTCTGCTCCTTGATAGCTGCAGTGCATCACGTAAGTGTCCTCACTGAACTAGCCATGATTTCCAGAGCTACACCCCAAGAGATTAAATCTTAATCAGAACCCGTCCCTGAACCACAAAGATCTGGTTTAAACTGTTGCTGTTCTGTGTATTACCTTCTGCTTCTGTCTTTAAATTCCACTGTGGAGTTCTGGTCCCTAATTAAGAATCTGTCAGGTCCCCCTGGAATCTTTGTCTTTTCTAATTACTATTAACCTTTTTTTATTTGTATTACTAGAGTACTCAGAGGTTCCAGTTGGACACTGAGGCCTCTTTGTACTAGGAGTCATACAGACATATGAGAAGAAGAGCTCCTATTAATGAATTATTGGCCTGTGAAGTGTCAAGAGGATGAAACAAGTACTGGAGACGAAAATATGTAACCTCTTTATTCTGCTGGCTTTATGTACATGCAATCTACTTTTTATTTTGCCAAGTAATTTTGGAGTATGACCCTACTTTTATTTTATCTTATTTATTCTCTCTCTCCCTGAATGTATTTGCCATCTTTCAGGCAGATTAGGATTGACCTGCTTGTGGTCTGCTTGCATTATCTTCTGTTGCATTCTGAATAGTCTGTGAGGCTGTAACTGTGATCTAAGAGAGAGAGGTCCTGCTCCTGAGCTTCCTGTAACTATATGTAAAGGATACCTTAAGTGTGATTTTAACACAGGCTTGGCCTGTATAATGGTACTTTGAGATTCATTCAAGGGAACTGATTTTGTTACTCATGTCCCTAACTGTATTCCTCAGCCATCTGTAGGAGAAGGTTGCCAGAATCACAATACGACTTCCCAGGAAAATAACTTAATGGGTTGGCTTCTTTTTATGGGATCATTAACACTTTACGTTTCTAGCAGGGTGCAAATACTAAGATATTTTTATATTCCTTACCAATATGCTTCTATCTCCTATTGGGTAAAAATGCCACTGTAGCCATAGAGCTGAGAAAACGTAGTCTGCTTCTCGTATTGCCTCTGAAGTCTTTTTCCTTGTTTTGTGAGTGAAGAAATGGCATTTTGAAAGATTTACTGTAGCTTATGTTATTCTTTTGAGGGAAGATGATTTTTAACTGGAAACATACATTAGAGTGCTGGCAGGGCTGAGGTCTCACAGAGGTGTATTTTGGTGTATGTGTAATTTAAAATCCCAGACCTGACAAAGGACAATTTGCAGGGTTTGGGTTTTCTTTGCTTGTTGTTTCTTTGATCTTTAATTGGAAGTTTTTGCCCTCCTCTAAGATGTCCCTCTTTTCCCCCCTCCCCCTCCTTTTTCCCCTCCTTGGCATAATTCCAGATATTGTGCACTCTTGTATAAATTACGTGCAGTTTCTTAGGAGGTAGCAGTACATATATCTGGGTTTCTTACAATTATTGAGTTCTATGTGTAAGATATTGGGGAACTTGGGAATAAAGTACTATGTTATGAGGCATGACATTTTTTTCTTTTAAGAGAAATACAGATTTACTGTGATTTCTTGTTAGAGGATATTCTTGTTTGGAGAGTGGAAGTAATTTTATGAAAAGAATGAAAAGTGACTTTCACAAATGAAGTAGAAGCAACCGAGAAAATGGTGCGTGCAAAAAAAGAAGATGAGGAAGTATGGACCTATAAAGGGACATAAACCCCAGTTCTTATGCAAGTAGTTTAAGAAAAAAGTTATAATTGCAACTGTATAGTTATTATATAAATATTATGAATATGGAGGAGGGAGCATACTGGAAGCATTAACACGGAACTGATAATAGGATTCTGAGGAACCTGTTCTAAGACGGGATGTTGGCATGATTGACTAAGCTTGAGATTCTAACTAGAGCTAAGAAATAAAATGACTAATTCAGAAGCATGACAAGCAAGGGAGATGAAGCTCATGATGTTTCCAGGAGGGTTCTCTCACTGTCTGTACCCTTTCCAAACTTACTGAATTCATCTTTTGAGCTGCTGTACTCAGACAGGACTTCTTTGTCATTCCTTTTACGTTTTAGTATAGTAAAAGAGTTGTTCTTAACCCAGAGTAGTTTATCACAATACCAAACAATTTGAGGAGTTTGTGTGTGTGTGTGTGTATGTGCACACTTGCTTGAGGAAATGAAAGTTCTTGAAGTCCTATCACTATCAAATTCCTTCTATTACGAAATAGTGGCTTTTAATTAAAACTCATTAGAATTTTGTGTTTAGAAAATGATGGTGACCTGTGTTTTAAATTTCTTTGTACCAGGTTCTCCCTGTTAATTTTTACGGTATCACAGGGCCAGAGATATCTTCGATATTATATAAACCTATGTGAAGGTGCTGGCTTGGTTTCAGGTTGATGCAGTGCAGTCAACCTTTTATGAAGTTCGCAGTGCTATAGAGGTGCATTATGATTGTGAGTTTATGTAGCTTTGACATACGTGTGCATCTAAGGACACTTCCAAGTGTAATGCATAATCAAAGGATATGACACCATGCATTGACAACTTAGGTTCCCATGACTTTCAGTGAATTCTTGTGCTAGGCTTTCCCCTTCCAATGGAAAGAGGTAACATGGGCTGCAGGTCTGGTTATCTCTCAGTTTGAGCAATGCTTTGTTTTCAGAACCGCTTCATAGAAATCAGTGAATTTGTTGTGAAATAATGCTTACGTACACACCGAATCACAGAATTTGCGTTAAGCTGTAATAAGTTACGCTATGGCACTGAAGCCCATGGACCTGGCCGCTTTTCTGTGGGAAGCCTACACTTTCAGGGTAGAGGCTGGACTGGGGGCAGATTGAACTGAAGGCAGCATGAATATGGCTTCAGTAGCAGCTGTGGTGGCAAAAGGTTTTCCTCTTTGTGAAGCTGCTTTTCTTCTGCGGTAGGAAGAGACTGCTGTTTAATAAACTACTGATATACAACGCTCGTTAACATCAGACCCTGGAGTTGGTATTATTTACTGTCATTTTCCCACCGAGATCTTTGGGACATTTCTGATTATTTCCTTGTTACGGAACCGACGCTTAAAGGTGAACCCAAGTCAAAACCAGGGTGGCCCCAGCAGGCCCACAGACCCGGGGCCATCCGCATCGTGGGTGTTTTACCCAGTGCAACTGCAGCCGCGGGGCGGGACGCCATCCCTGGGAGGGGCTGTCCCCTGGCCACCGCTCAGCCCCGGGCCCGAGGGACCGCCTCGCCTCACCGTGCAGACCAAACCGTTAATAACACTGCGGCGCGTGGATTATTATTAGCATTATTAATTAAAAATATTAAGAATAGAGGCCCGGACGCGATCTCACGAACACCCCCGCCTTGCCTCCACCGGCCGGGCCTGCGCCTGCGCCTGCAGCCGGGGCGGGCCGGGCTGGGCCGCGCCTCCCTCCATCCCTCCGTCATCTTCCCTCCCTTTCCCTCCCCTCCGGTCTGCTCAGCACAGCACAGCTCGCCTTGCCTCCCCTCGCCTGGGCAGAGCCGCCCGGGGCCGCGCCTGGCCAGGACACCCCAGCCCTCACTCCTGCCCGCCGCCCCCTGCCCTCGCACGCCATTTCCTGTGCTCCGTGTTTACTTCCCGGTTCAACCCCTTCACTTGGAGCGATCGGCGCTGCCGCCTGCGGAGGGAGCGGGAGGTGAGGAGAGCGGAGCCGCGCCGCTCCGCGAGGCAGGGGAGCGGGTCCCCCGTGCCGGTCCTGGCGCTGAGCCGTCCGCCTCTTCTCTTGCAGGTGTACCCGGAGCCGCGGACGGAGGGCGAGTGCCTGAGCAACATCCGCGAGTTCCTGCGGGGCTGCGGTGCCTCCCTCCGCCTGGAGGTGAGTCTGAGCTGGGGTTGCTCGGTTCGATCCCCGGGGCCGGGGGTTTCCCTGCTCCTCTCTGCCAGTTCGGTGCTGCGGGAGCCGGCGCTGCCCTCCCTTTGTGCCCGGGGACGCGGAGCCGGCCGGTGGCGGGCGTCTGACAAGATGGTGGCTGCCGCCCCTCCCCTGGCTGCGGGCCCGGGGGGCGGTGGGGGAAGCAGCCGCTGCCCTTAGGGGGGCTACGCGATGGGTCTCGGTGGCGGCTGAACCCTGTCCCGGCCTACATCGCGGCGGATGGCTTGGCTTTCTGGCGGCGTGAGTGTGGGATGTGCCCCGCGTGGAGGGGGCATGGAGGGCCCTGCTCACCCCTTCTCACCCAACGCTGAGCGGGTGCACCCCCTTCCTCTGCGGGGCTCCCTCTGTGTGTGTGCGATACTGGTCTGATTCTGGTGCTGGTAAATCCTTTGCATTTCTGCTCAAGTGGATTCCTGGTAATAAGCGTCTAAATTATACCCGTTTTATTTCTGAAACTGACTCTGAAGCAGTGGAGATGGCTTATAGAAATCAAGTTGCTAACAGCCAAATGAAATACTAATTGAAAGAAAACGGCAGGCACTGTTCCTTCTGTTAAAATTTATGTTACATAAAAGCTCAGCAAACTGCCATATTTTTCCGAACATGCGTTCACAGGGTTGCAAATTAGGTAGTCGTATGTTACCAGTATATTTAGCTATAGCAAGTACATACTGCTGTCGAGTTTACTTGATGCTTCTGTGTGGGAAGGAACCGATGCGATTAAAATCAGGTTCCAACTTCTCTGCGTTGGAAAGTGAGAGGTATTATCATTTCAGTTCTCAGGCAATTTTTTTTTTTTGGTGGAAAAAATGGTTGCTAGCGCTTCTGAGCTCAAATTAGTGAAGTGTTGCCTTAATTAGTTTTCAGGTTCTTACAGTAGCTCTAGTTCTGCCTGTGATTTTTCTAGGCAGTAACAGAATATCATTAAACAGATTTTGATTGCTTTCTTGAGGCCTCTGAATACTGAAATACCATTAATTTCACTAATGATACTTGCAGGACTTGCATTTAATCTTACGTCTGTCATGGGGAAAGATGGAAATCAGGACAGCTTTTAGCACTGTTTCTTATGAAAGATGATCTTACATTCTTACCTGCCTTTATTTTCTTCTGCCTCCAAATAAGCAGAATCTTCTAGGATTTGTGGGGAGTAAAAACAAATTTGGAAATACTCAGAAACTAGATTATGGGTGAACTGCCTATGAAGTCAGTCATTCCTTTTCGCCTTGAAGCAGCTGTCTCTTCATTTGTCTCTTCTGGGGGTGTATTAAATTTTTCAGTTTTGAACATCCATGTGTAAGAGCTGATCTAACATTCAAGTAGTAGACAAGCATGAGGTAGAGGAACTGGAGAGGGAGGCAATTCAAATCTCAATTCAGAAATAAACTGAGTATTGTAAATCTTAAAGCAAAAGGGTGGAAAATGTACCATTAGTCTCCCTTCTCCCCCTTTACTCATTTCCTACACCAGGTCTCTCAGCCTGAAATTTTTGCAGTTGTCACTGGGAATAGTCATGGAATTGCAGTCTCTCTTTTGTAGTTACAGAAAGCTTTTGTCAGCTCTTTTCCTCAGAGTGACAAGAAAATGAGAAAAACGATTAAAAGAGAAGATAATTTTGGTCTTGCATTCAGAGCCTAAATATTTTGGGGCACAGTCAGATTGGTTAACCTGGCCTCAGGGGCTTCTCAGCAAGACTGCCGGAAACTCCTTTCTTACGTGGAGTTAACTGGCTGCAGTAGCTTCCAGCTCAGCATGTTGGAACAGGAATTACTCCCAAGCTACCAGAAGGGTTTGGAGGCTGGCAGGAAGGGGCACAAATGCTTGGGCTTATGGAGCCTTCTGCGTGTGTATTTACAGCTTGTACGTTGGCTGTTCCCTGTTGTTTTCTCATTAGTTTTTCCAGCCCCCTAGCTGTGGCCAAAGATGAGAGGAATGGCAACCTGGATAACAACCAGTGAGTAGCTGGCATGGGCCTCCTGGCCATCCACTAATCCTGGGCTCTTTCTCCTGTCTCCTTTTACAAGGTGTGAGTCAGCCCTTGTGCATCTCTGCCTTCCTCCCTGTGAGAACTGGGAAGATACTGTGCAGCGTCTATGTAAAGCTTCCTTATTTGCAGTCAGTTTTAAGGATCGTATTGAGCAAAGAGTGTGAAGAGTGTCTCTGGAAGCAGTGAAGGGGGGGTTATTTTCAGAGAGGGAAGATGAGCTAATGAAGAGTTAATGGTGAGTATAAGTATTTGACAGAGTGGTGGGTATACCTTAAATAGTATTAAGGTGTGATACCTTAAATAGTATAAACATTTGGATTATACAGGCACCAGAGGAAGCTCTAGAGTGGCGTAGGGAGATACGTCCTTGTTTCATGCACTAATCTGGTACTTTTCCTAGCAGATATTCCACAATGTGGAGTTTTGCATGGCTTTACAAGGGATGCACTTGAGCCTGATACTGAATCTGAGTTTCTGTAGTTAGATCAGGTGGTTTTTGTGTAATATTGGGAGTAGGATAGAAACGCAGTACTAGTTTGGTTAGCCTGGCTTCAGCATTGCACAGGCACTGCTTCTGGATCTGAACTTGTCTTGGAAGTAGTAGAATTGTATTTTTATGAAGCTGTGTTTGAACACCTTGCCTTGCTGGAGCTCTGTGCAGTTCCAGCTTTGGAGATTTTGTTGTGGCATGTTTGGGACCTTGGTAAACTGCCATGGTTAATGGAAAATGGCATAGCAAGAGATGGCTTCTTTGAGATGCTTTAAGATGTGTCCTTTTTTTAGAGAACATGTTCACTGTTGTCTACCTCCCCTAAAAATAAAGGGTAGAGGTGAGAAGCTTTGTTGGTTTAGAAATACTGGTGTCTGAAAGTTGTTGTTTTTCCTCTTAACTTCCCAGTAAATTTTGGCTTTTAGAAAGATGATAGGATATTCAGAAAGGATATTTCAGATTGTAATGAGAAGGATTGCTATAGCTCAGAGGAAACGAGTGGCTACCTTCCCACAGCCCCCAGTATTTTCAGATGTTAAGTGTTCCAGAGAAGAAAGAAGAGCACTTAATATGGAGCTTGCAACAGTCCTATGTAAGATGAACTCTGAAAGCAGAGCAAGTTTCAAGAAATAACCAGAAGAATGTTCTGGTTTTTTGTTTGTGTTTTGTGGGTGGTTTTTTTTTTTTTAATACAGGTTTTGTGTATGCAGATGTAAATAGCTGAGATCTATTTTAATGGAAAAATGTTCCTAAGATCTCAGGCAGAGACTGAATTTGCAACAGCATATTGTTTTTCCCTTCTGGAAACTGTTAGTTCTTGCTTAAAATAATTGTAGCATTGAGTAGCTTATTCTGCTTTGAAGCTTCACTGAATGCCTGCATAGAAGGAAGGCACTGTAGAATAGCTGCCTATATTGTCAGTTCACAACTTTGAGCTTTTCCTGTAGAGAGAAGTCATTTAGTATATGCTGCTCTTGCTATTTTTTGCTTTAAAAGCTGTTCCCACCACATCCCCTCAGTTTCATCTTTGTGTGGGAAGACATTTGACTGTATTCCCTTCTGAGAAGAATGACCTGCTTTTGAAAACAGGGTCCTAGAGTGTTGTGGTACGTGATGAACTTTGTTCTAGAAGACTGGGTGTGTGTAGTTGAGATGGAACTCACTGCAGGTATACAGTATTTTCCACACAAGTCTAGCAATAGAGACAGAAAGAAAAAAGGTGATGGTGACAGAGCATTTGTTACCTGAGCCCTAAAAAGTTTTGCTCTAGTGATTATCTTGCACCTGTGTTACATTACTCCAGTTTTGTTCCCTTTAAAAGGAGTTTCAGTTTCCTGAATATAATGCATTAAGGGCAGAATGCTTGATATATCCTGTGAAGAATACCAGTCTCTGTGTGATCAAATTCTATGAGTAGTCTTGCAGCATTTTTCTACTGGCTTTTGTGAAATAAAAGATGAATGCCAGCTTATCTGCAAGTATCTAATGTTAGCAGGTTTCTTGAGCTCAAAAATGTTTTGTATTTCTGACTCTTAGACTGATTGGAAAGATGGCAGCTGGCTAATAGGAAAAGATAGACAAGCTACAGATCTGAGAATCTTTTCTGTACATGCCAAGAGACCTCCTTGCCTCTGGGATTCAGGCTTGTTATTTTATTACAGAGTGAGCAATACCAAAGCTAGGATTTTATTTCTGCAGTAAACTAACCAGAAAAGAAATAAAGCAAACCTGGCAGTCTAAGAAGATCATGTGTATGTTTATTATTAAATCTCTTGTACTAGAAGGATTTGCCCTTAAGGTTCTGAACACTGCATGCAAATTTGTATGAAATACAGTTCATAGCTCTTGAGATTTAATCAAGATATACTGATGTCTATAAGTGTCTGTAACACAGCACTAGACTTGAGGAAAAGTTTGTAAGGGGTGCCAATGTCATTCTATTAGACCAACTAATCTTTTGGGAGAAAACTTGAATGTCTTCTTCCCTCATACTCACTCCTACCATAGCAGTTCATCTGTTCGGTGGTGCACCTTCTCTCTGAGCTTTGAGAGAGAGATTCTTTAGATTTTTTTAGATTGTTATGGCTACAGTCCTACTACCACTGTGGCCTTGGAAAGGTGTCTGCAAGTTGGCTTCCAAAGACGTATTTGTGTCAGGAAGGTGTAGAGCTCTGTTGCGAATGTGGATGGATTTAGCTGACATCTGTTTGTGAATTAGGAGTGATTAGGATTTTGAAGAGCTTTAGGACCATCTCATGATGATACAGAAATTCAATCACCCACCCACTCCTTTCAGCCCTTGTTCAGACTATCATCTTTATTTTGTCATGAACAATATTTTCTTTAGATTTCCTCTAGGTTTTATTTCCAACAGAAAGCCTTTCTAATCCAGAATGCGTGCTGCTGAATGCCTTAATGATTCTTTGTCATAAGCATTTTCCAAAATGTTGATGTTATGAAGTCACCATTCTTCGCTTACAGACCACACACTGGAAAGTTTTATTTGGAGGCTGAGATCTTGCTGGTAGATTTTTTTCAAATGGGAAAAATTGTACAAGTTACATCTTTAATGAAAGATATGTCTACTATATTACTTCCCTTCCCCCCCCCCCCTTCTTTTTTTTTTCAAAAATACCCTTNACACTGGAAAGTTTTATTTGGAGGCTGAGATCTTGCTGGTAGATTTTTTTCAAATGGGAAAAATTGTACAAGTTACATCTTTAATGAAAGATATGTCTACTATATTACTTCCCTTCCCCCCCCCCCCTTCTTCTTGTTTGCAAAACTAACCTGAACAGATAATATTTACAGCAAAGTGCCCTGCAGCTCATCTTGTAGTACTGACCTCCAAGACATGACTGCCCCTTGCCTCAATTTCTGTCCTTTTTCTCAAGTGTTAATATGATGATTCTGAAAACCATTGTTACACACAAGTCGTTCTCAGGTCTTTTCTATTTGGTTTATTTTGCCCATCACAGCCAATGGAGAAGTACAGCCTGACTTGTATGATTGGAAGGCCATGTTAGCACAACTTGCTGTTACTTGACTACGTTACTTTCTTATGATGTGAGGGATTCTTAGGATGCACAGAGCAGTAGTCTAGGTCTGTGACCGTGTTTCATGTGTTAACCAATTCTTTGTATTCTCACTGAGAAGTCTTTGAATACTGCTTTAAGGGTATCTTACAAATAGAATGCTAGAAAAATAGTATCTTTTTAAGGTTGAACCAGTTCCTCATCTCATATATTGCTTGTACATAGTGTCATTGTAGCTAAGGAGGTGACAGAGAAGCAAGAACATACGGTATTGGACAGGGTGGAATGGTAGTATCAGAATCTGTTAAGGGTTTATTCAGTAAAAGTCTAAAACACAAATGTGCGTGGTAACATTTCAGATCCTCATACTGTTCTCTGTTCACTTAAACCTCCCTTATCTTCCCTTGAGAATTAATGATGTGGTTTTGCCAAGCTTGTTGCATTCCCAGTAGTGTGGTATTCTGCTATTGCTTCTCAACTGAAGTGACTCCAGTGGCTTTCATGAAACAAGAAGAATGTGTCTCCTTACTGGGATATGTTTTTAGATGTACCTGATATTGAATATTAAAAGACTTTTGAAAAAAGCTAGCATGTGCCTTTGTACAGAGTACTGTAACAAAGGGGGCTTGGAGAAAGTGCTAGTATTCTTTTGGCTACTTAAGGGCTAGATTGCATTTTCAAAGTAAAAAATAATTCAGAAATTTTGAATTGGGTCATAAATATTTTACTTCCTGACAGTTCTTTTGTATTGCCTGCTGATGTGATATTTTTAACACAAAAATATGAGTGAGTGTGCATGTACGCAGTCTGTCTGGAGTGATGGGTCTGCCATGGATACAGATCTGTTAGATTTTGCTGTGTGGGTCATGTGTGAGGGTGAGTCTGGCACGTCAGAATACATCCAGAATGCTTTTGTCATGTCTTGGAGGTCAGTATGTACAAGGCAAGTTGAAACAGCATGCTGTATTTTGCTGTAAATGTTATCCAGCATTCTGGTTTCAGCTGGGATGTGGGATAGAGTTTATTTATTTTTTGCCCAGTAGCTGGTACAGTTTTTGGGTTTAGGATGAGGATAATGTTGATAACACACTGATGTTTCAGTTGTTGCTGAGCAGTGCTTGCCCTAAGCAAGGACTGTTTAGCTTCTCATACTACCTTGCCAGCAAGCAGGCTGGGGGTGCACAAGAGGTTGGGAGTGCAGACCCCAGCTTACCAGAGGGATATCCTGTACCATATGGTGTCATGTTGAACGATAAAGCTGGGGGAAGTGGGCAGGCAGGGGTGGCCTGGTGCTTGGTGACTGGTTGAACATCAGTCAGCAGGTGGTGAGCAATTGCACTGTGTATTCTTTTATTTTTTACTTATTATTATTTTCCCTTCCCTTTCTGTCCTGCTAAACTGTTTATCTCAACCCATGAGTTTTACCTTTTTGGGTTTTTTTTCCAGTTCTCTCCTCCATCCCACTAGGGTGGAGTGAGCGGGTGGGTGCGTGGTTAAACCAAAACACTAGTATAGAACTGTTCAGAGCAGCTTTGTAAATGAGTTGCTCTGTGGTTTGGGAGAGGCTTCTGTGTAACTGTTTCATTTGTGGCATTTGTTGAGATCTTGAGAGTAAAATGAATCTTCATCCACAATTAAAATCTATTGCAGTATTAATCCAGAATGCACAGATTTCAGCATTGTATTTTTATGCTCAAATATAGCAAACTGTTTCCACAAAAGGGTTTCAATGGGTCTTTGATAGCAGAGGAGTTAATCATGTGAGAGAAATCATGGAAAATAGGAAAACTGGGAGAAAAGGGTAGTAGCTAGGGAGGGCTGGAAGGGAGACTTTTGGTCAGAACTTCTGAGTCCCTAGTGGAGACAGAGGGAAAAGAGGCTGCTTGCTGACTTAACACTGTTCTCCTGACTTGTCAGAGTTCTTGCTTCTTGCTTTCTGATTTCTTTAGCCTTCTCCTGTTCTCTAGCTCTTTGGTGTGTAGTGCAGTGAGGAATGGCTGATCTGCTGGGTGAGAGCTGTGGGAGGAGAGACTTCTGATTAGCAAGCTGTGCTGGGGATTCTAGGTATGAAAGCAGCTCCTGGAAGGAGAGCAGGTGAGCAGCTCCATTCTTCCCAGTGAGAGAGCAGCAGCAGGTATAGTAGGTTGGCTGATGAAAAAGAGGAAAGGAGGAGGCATCAGGACAGTGTTGCACCTGCTGAGAGGTGAGTGCTGAGCAGTGAAGTATATTTCAGAAGGCCTGTCTGTGTGCATGGGTGGGCCTGCCTGCCTTTGTCCTTCACGGAGAATGGCTATAGTCTCATTAGTTGCTGTTGTGGTTTTTAAGAGTGGCTTGTGAAGCTGGACTTCAGAAGTCTCAGACTCTGTACACACACTTCTCTTGAATAGTTCTGAAGACCTGTACGAGACTTTTTTGGCTGTCAAACATACTGGAAATAGAAATGTGGATAAAGCTTGTACTCTACACCTACACTTGTGTATACTGAACACAGTTACGTTATTGGGTGTAACTAAACTTACCAAGCTTTTGTGTGACAGCAGAACAAAAGATCAGCCTTTATATAGAGTGTATTACAGGTGGGTGGTATTCTGTGTGAAGTAAACTAGAAATGAACCTGCAGATATAATGACATAGCATTGTATGGTTTTAATATGATTTTGGGCTAACAAGATCCTCCTAGCTGAGATGCATCCTGCAGTATAGGAGATTCCAATCTCC
Source organism: Agapornis roseicollis (assembly GCA_002631895.1). Taxonomy (NCBI): domain Eukaryota; kingdom Metazoa; phylum Chordata; class Aves; order Psittaciformes; family Psittacidae; genus Agapornis; species Agapornis roseicollis. Next base: position 120,793 of record NDXB01000742.1, read on the forward strand.
TATACTGCATCTCCTGCAGTATAGGAGATGCCAATGCTTGGTGTTATAGGAACTTGGAAACCCTTCTCCTCTTGTGGAAATGACCATGTTGTATGTCTCTAGCAAAGGAAGGAATTCTAGCAGAATTGTTGCTTTGAAGATTACCTGACCACACAGAAGAGAGTCTGGCTTTGCAAAATGGGCTGCTGCTTTTATTTACTGTAGTCTGAGCAGAATCTTCTTTTGATTTTGCTTGGGACTTAGGAGTTAAATGTCATCACTTCAGTTATATGAAAATGATGCTATATCAAACCTAGGTCTTCTGTGACTTCCTCTGGTTTCCTAGATTATTCCAGCTTTGCAACTGTTTCTGACTTCTGCTTGCATGTAAATCTCTTGGCATATGTGGGAAAGGTGATATGCACTCTGCTGTGGAGAGGAGGTTTCACAGGTTTGATTTTGCAAGATTGTGTTGATGAGAGAAGTGCGTTGCTCACTTCTTCTGTTTGAAAGGAAAAGGAATATTAGAATATGGTGATTTTTCCTTAAGGGGAGTTAATCTATCTCACTGTGTTCAGCTGAATATCCAGACATTGCTAGCTCCCACATGTTCCAGCTTGAACCCTCTATTTTGCTGTAGTTAACTGTGTTCAGGTGTTTCATCAGAAGGTGGGCTGGTCCTGTCAGTGTTACTGAGAGCTGGAGTCTGCCTATGTGGGAATCACTATGTTTTTCTGACACTGCCAGCAGCTTTTTCCAGGTCTTTCAGGAAATACTGAAAAATTCCAGGTAATGGAGAGCATTGTAGTGCTGAAAACTTCGGACCCTTACTGAAAATAAGCTGTCTTCAGCTGTGTTCCTTCAGTTCTTCGCAAGCAGGGTCTAGATGGTTGGGTAACTTGAGGGCAGGTGAGGAGCAAGACAGCTCTGTGGAAAGATGATGGGATGTTTCAGTAGGAGGCAGTCCTCTGAATCAGTCCAGGGCCATTGGTGAGCCCGGTGTCAGAAGGCAGGGAGAGCCTCCTCTGGGAGAGGGGGGAAGAGGGAGCAAAGACTTTCTGTCAGTGCCATCTTGTGGGCCAAGCACAAATACACGAGCCTGAGCACTGCCAGGTTGGAAAGCAAAGGAGTATCCCTTCTGGTGCTGAATAGTCTGCTTGTGTGTGTCCTTAGGTGGCTCTGCCCCCCTGTCAGCCTTTGCTGGGGGAGTGGGGAATCCGTGTTCACCTTTGGGTTCAGTGGGGAAGGGATAAGGCGATCTCAGAGTACCCTGTGCTTCCTGAATAGGCTGGGACCAGAGCTCATATTTAGCATATGAAAACCTGGTTGCTCCTTCTCCCACCTAAACTTCAGCTGAATTAAAAGCCTTCTTCTAGTTGTTGACTGTTGTGTATTTTGCACAGTGTTGAGTGTTTTTCTGTTTCATCATGCAGTTGGCTGCACTTTGAATAAAGTATTTGGAAACTGTTAAATAGTAGTTGCTTTTGAGTTCAGTTTAGAAACAAAATATTAAAACCTGTGCCAAGTCCCTGCTCCAGTACAAATCCTCGGTGCTTCTTGCTTCACCAGCACTATGAAAGGTGGAGTGCAGTAGTCCAACTGCCTTACGAAGACAGGCTGAGAGTGCTGGAGTTGTTTGGTGTGGCAAAGAGCAGCTTTCAGTACCTAAAGGGATCTGCAAGAAATCTGGAGAACGACATTTTGCAAGGATGCATAGTGACAGGACAAGGGGGAATGGCTTTAAACTGGAAGAGGGTAGATTTAGATTAAATATTATGGAAAAATTATTTACCGTGAGGGTGGTGAGGCACTGGTACAGGTTGCCCAGAGAAGCTGTGGCTGCCCCATTCCTGGTGAAGTTCAGGGACAGGTTGGACGTGGCTTGGAGCAACATGGTCTAGTGGAAGGTGTCCCTGCCCGTGGCCAGGGATTGGAACTAAGCGAGCTTTAAGTGCTCTTCCAACCCAAACCATTCTGTGGTTCTGTGAAAAAATAGAGAGGGGTGAAAAACAAACAACAGATATGTGCCATTACTAGCTGGTGTACTTCCTGTTCATGAAGGACATCTTCACAGATCCTCTCTTGCTAATGCTATGTGATATTTACATATAGGCTGCGGCAGCACGCTGGTTTAGTTTAGTCTAAGCTGCAATGGAAACACCTTTAGCCAGGCATCCACCAATTCAGTGTTTGACTTTCCTTGTAACTCTGGCAGCAAGTATGTAGTGACCCAGTATTACTTTTATTTCATCTAGATGAGTTTATGTGTTTCATGATAGCTTCTAAGGAAATATGAGCAGAAACATCCCTTGCTTTGCTTTCAGATGAACTGCCATGTTTCCAGTTAACTGTTCATTGCTTCCCTGCCAGTTTCTGGAGGGTTAGATTTCTTTAATTCCAGCGTAACTCACCCCCTGAACCAAATCAGAGTGGATCAGTTGAGTGATTGTGGCACAAAGGTTGTAGCACAGAAGGGAGGGAAGTAGACCCTCCTCTTTTGGCAGTGGCAACCCAACCTAAAATAAATAGACTTTTACTTACTGTTCATCTGGATCAGTCTATTCTTCGAATGCTTTGAGTTCATTCAGTCAGTACAAAACAAAGAGACTGAGAGACGGGGTGGAATTTATCACACCCCACAAACCCCCACTTGTTCACTTCATTAATGAATAAAAATGAGGTTAAGAAAAAGACAGTTCCCAATTCTAAAATCTGTTAGCAGAAGTTGCCTGGAAGCAGTTAGTTTTAAATCGCAGGCACAAATACTTCTTCCTGTTTGTAAAATTAACAGGGTTTCTGTGCAAAACATGTTCAAACGCTTCCTTGCGTGTTCTGTATGTTTATTAGTAAAATAGAGTGCCTTAAAAATGTCCACATAAACTGATTACTATGCTTTGTCTGAAGGCAGCCTCAGTACAGAAATAATGACATAGTTCATTATTTTTTATCATTTGATCAAATTATTTGTTGTTATGTATGTTAAAGCATTTAAGTCTGTGGAGATAGGATAATTGCATGATTTTTATTCCTGAAGATTGATACTCAGTACTTAGGAAACTGTTCGAACTACAAATATGGAACAGGATGTTAATCTATATTCATCTAATGTTTATTCAAATAGGCCATTTAAATCCATCCACCCCACAGGCTTGTGAGCAGTGTAAAGTAAATTACAAGAAAATGCATTTTCACACCCTTTTCCTGAGGCTAGTTCTTCATTCTGGTGTCACATGAACATTTTTCAAAAGATAGCTTTCATGGATAAATACAGCTGAAGTATTTTCTGTAGTTGGCAGTAAAACTGAAAGAGCTATTCTTTATTGTTAAGATACAAAGTTGTTGTAATTAGCTGACTTTGATATTGTAAACTGCTGATAGTTAAATTGACTGCATCTAGGTATTATTTATGGCCTCAGTTAATGAGCTGGCTTGGAGTGCCAGCTCAGTGGAGTTTTGGAGATATCTATCAACTTGTTGATTTCTTCCCTGCCTGTACTTGTTTATTGAAATGGCTTATTTCTGAGTTCTTCATTGCTATTGCTTGCTAGAAGTATTTCAGTCTGTATATCATACACAATTAAGTGAATGATTTTTATTTTATTTGTAGCTGTTGTCAGCATATGCAGAAGAAAATGTAGATGTGCCTTTTAGAGCAATCCAGAAATCTCGGATTTCAGGGAATTACTCTTTGATATAGAAACGAGAGACTATTGTAACTTAAAATGATGCAGTTTTCCCTAATTGACACTCTCAAGAGTGTATAATTTGGCATTATTTTGCATATACATAAATAAATAAGGTTTTTTTATTAGTTTAGCTTAAAAGTAGTTAAGTGGGTTACTTTTGTATTGTAACAGCATTTGGGGATCAGAGCAACTATAGATTAACTTTTGCACACCATGCACCTCTAATCCATTTAGGCTTTAACCAAAGAATACTGTTACGCCAAACCCAAAAAGGTTTTTTGGACCCCCTCTGCATGTGCATTTTAGGAACCTTTCCTGGTTTCAACTGGAAGGTTATTCAGTGCTCTTCCTTTGCTCATTGGGGTGGTCCCAGACTTTTCTTGGCTGTGATTTAAGTCTTAGTTTTGAGGCAGAGTTAGTAGCTTTTGCATGGACATTCTGTTCTGCTTTCCACAATAGTGTCAGATATTTACAAACTTTTTTTGGCTAAAGTGTTCATAGTTTGACACAGCTCCTATGGGCCTCCGTTGCAGCTGTGAGCACTAAACATGCTGCAGAGTGGATTGAAGCCAAGCTGTGGTCCTACTCCAATACCAGTCCTTAGGATGGTCCTAGGGTAGCTTAAGCCCATTGCAGCAGTGCAGCAGCTGCAGTGACTCCATGCTATTGCTTGCATATTCTATGCCCTTCCTTCTTCTGGCACAGGGGTTTGGCAGACTCTGAGGTGAGGTGGTGCAAGGAGGTGGGTTTGGGTTGGTAGAAGTAACACTGCTAACCTGCTTCCTCTCTTGCTAATTTGGCTCGCAGTGTGGGTCAGGAGGGAGCTGGAGCTGGGCCAAAGTGGCAGTGGCAGATAGTTGCAGTGCTGCCTCAAATTCATTTAAACCCTTGTTTAGCTCAAAGGCTTGGTTTCTGAGTAGCTGAGGAAACAGGAACAGATCAACTCAAATGAAGTGGGTTTTTTCAGCAGTGTAGCAGTGTTGTGGGAGATACAAGGAATTTGTCTTTGACAAATTTGACAGCTGTAGTTGTCAGCTGGCTTCACTGTGAGACACGGTTTGCTGGCTGCTTACCAGCAATACTTACCTTCTGATACCTGCAGTAAATGACCCAGGCATCTAAAGGAATAGGTTTTGTGAGTTTCTGGCTCAGTACTGGTTTACCACTGCATCAGCAGCCTTGTTTTGCAAACTCAGTTCCTTTTGGAGCTAAATTACAAACCCAGATCCATTCTGCAGTTGCTTTTAATCTGGGTAAGTGAAGTGATCTGCTTGAGTAATTTATAGAATTTGGGGGTACAGGTTGTCTTGGATGGGGGAGATTTGGGGCTTGGGAAAATGCCTTTACAGGCAAATCCTTTCTTAAGGCTTCCTGATTGATCCTTTGAGCAGGCTTGTCCTATGCACTGAGACGTTGAGGGAAATGGTGATAGTTGGTTATTGTAGAGTCAACATGTGGGTCATCAGTTGGTGACTCTAGATTTCAAAAAAGGAGGGGGGAAAAGCTCCCTGTGGCAGCGTGCTGGTGAGTGGGAGCGGAACTGCTGTCTCACCTGCTCAGCGTCTGCACCTGAGCTGTCAGCTTATCTGCTAGTCATAGCTCACATTTCTTTGTGCTGAGCTGGGAAGAGATGGGCATGCTCTCAACTGTTGCATTTTCTGAGTATTTGTTGATAGGAGAAGGATGATGTAACTTGGCTTCTACACCAAGCTTTTGACAACTGTTTCTGTTTCTCCTCTCCCATTCTCCCTTTGTTGGCTTTGTTTTCTCACTTTGCTTTTGAGTCCTGATCTTCTTTTCTGCATATTGTCCCAAGTGATTTGTCTCACTGTTTCCTCTCTTGCTGGTTCCCTGCCTAGCATTATCTGCCTGACTCTGATTTCTGGGGTCTCGGAGACAAGCAAGTCAGTGTCATCTCTGCTCAAAGAGGAATGTTTTTCGGTCTGTTCTTGTTCCTTCCAGTAGGCTAGCTCTGATGCTGGTTCAGGCCCATGAAGCAGCGGAGAACTACCCTAGCAAAACAACTGGTTTATTTCAGACTTCAGCTCATTCAGGCTCTTGCAGTCAAGGGAGCCATGGGATCAAAAGCTGGTAGGAAGGGGAGGGTGCAACTTTGTAGCTGAGATTGTGGTTGAGGAGGAGTAGGATTTCCAAAGGCTGCAGTTCTCTGTAACACTCCCCTTCCCTTTCCTTGCTTTCAGCTTTGTCTCCTGGACCACAGCTCAAATTAGTTATGAAGGCTTTCTTTTACAGTCAACAACAGAAGCCTCTCCAGAGGATGACATAGGATGAATGGGATATGTATCCCTCTAGGGGTATGAGAGGAGACAGCATGGACCCACATGTCTGGGAAAGTTTCCTAAAATTAAGTAAAACTTACTCTTGGTAATGTCATTCTGCTCCCAGATCCTTAGTTCTGGATCTGACTCTTGTTTCATGGCATTTTAGTTGCTTTATTTTGGAGGCTCCTTCTTTTGGCATTGGCATCCAAACTGTGTTGAGACCTCCAGGAAGCATTCTGCTCAGTACTTTGCAAGTGGACTCCTCTGTGACTCTCTGACATGCTCAGTCTGTTCTAAGCATGTGAATAGGCTAGTTTAAAGAAGTGAACAAGACAAAGCCAAAGGGTCTTAAGCTGGTCAGAACGGAGTGGATATTTGTCTTTTGTTTGTTTGGTTGTTTTTTTTTTTTTTCCCTAGGGGGTAATTTTTGGTACATTTTTGAAAAAAAATTTTGATAGGGCAGAGAACCTTTTAAAATTTGGCTCCAAAGCAAAGGGAGCTGAAATGTATCAGGGCTTGGATTTCCCAAAATTCTGGTAGACGTTGCTTTTGTTTGGGTTTTGTTTTTTGTTTTTTTTTTTTTTTTTTTTTTTTTTTTTTTTTTTTTTT
>NDXB01000742.1:127494-138892 GCA_002631895.1 Agapornis roseicollis
TTTTTTTTGTGTGTCATTTCTGGTAATGATGGGAAATTCTGTACAAAATACTGATAAAGTGAAGCATGAGGCACATGTGCTACATGAAGAATACTAGTTTGAATGTTTGGCATTCTGGAAGGCTTAAGAGAAAATAAAAGATCTGTTAATGGAAGGTGCTAGCATTAACAGGACTAACAGGTTGTGGTCCTGCAAACTGCCTGTTAGGTATCTACCTGTGTTTCTTAAAGAGACTTTAACTGTTGGGGTGATGTTGTACTGCAGTGCTCAGCCCTTCAGATAGGGTCTTGATGGTTTTGCTTTGCTACTGAAAGTCCTGAAGCAGATTGAATTTCACCTGATTGCTGTCTGTAATTACTCTGAAGTTTGAGTCTGTTCTTGGTAGTAGTTAAGGCAACTCTCATCATGGAGTGTCCTCATTGCCTACTGAATACTAAAACTACCCAGGTAAAATAATTGTTTTCATGGCAGTGTCTAAGCTCAAGTAACTGTAGCAGTGCTTGAAGTAAGGTATTTTTGTTTGAAATGATCCTGATTTTAATATTAAGAAAACTTTTTCATCTTTGTACATTTTTTTAGCTTCTGTAGGATATGGAGGCTTTCTAGTCTTGAAGAGGAGGCCTCAGGTGCCCTTCCTTCGAGTTAATGAAGGACATGAAATGACAACATGAAACTCTTTTCCTTTGTTTTCCTGCCTTTTAAACACTCTCTCAAAGGGACTTTATGCAAGCAGACATACCCTGCCTTTTGAGGCAGTAAGCTGTGGCTTTTGTGAAAGTTGGAGACCTTGCTTGAGCACCTTGCAGAAAGCAGAGCTGCTCACCTGCTCTCTTGGCTTGAAAGAGATCTGGACAGAATACCTTGGGCAATGGTTGAGGTCGTAGGGTGGCCCTGCGGAGGAGATAGTCTTGTGTTGGAAGCCACAATGGCTTTATGTAGGACTGTGTAGGTTAAATTGTTTGGAAAGCACTAGGATCATGGACCTCAGGCTGGTGAGTTTCTATGAAGTAGAACTTGCATTGCTTTGGTAGGATGGAGACATTACGTTACAGCTTTATTTGAAGCATGTTATAGTAACTCCATTTTAATCGATGGCATGAAGTTAAAGATTATGATATGAATGTCTGTAAGGAACTGCTTTTACAGCTGGTAAAAGATACCGTGGCAGCTACTGCTGCATGCTTTAACAGCAATCTTCAGAGCTGTATTTCTTGTCTGGGCTCTCTATAACAAACTTTGTTGCAGGGCATTTAATACAGGGAGTATGTATTGTCCATGTATTTGTTTTATCAGGCACAATCTGAGAAGGGTTTATATGCGCTCTGACTTTGGCTTGTTTGGAGACTTGTGCTGAATGCCGGTGTTATAGCCATTTGTGCCTTTATAGTGGTGTCTATGATGAATTGTGTTTCTGTGGATGCTGTAGCTTCATGTTATTTGGTTGGTATCCTTTCTTCTTAAAGTGTTACATAAATGACAATTTCAGTTTTAAGTGCTTTCCTGCAGGGGTTACAGTTACACTTGAAGCCTTATCTTTAACTCAGTATACTTAAGTTTGTGTCTGATAAAATCATGAGCCTCCCATGGAAGTCCTGTTAATATTAACTGACTCAACTCGACAGTATCAACTGGCCAATATAATATCATTGGCTCAGTAATTTGTTCATCTAGACTGAGGCTGGTTTTTGTGGTATTTAAATAGCAAAGATCAAGTGTTTGTGTGGGAAAATCTGTGTATTAATATAACCACGTGAGATTTTTATAACAATGTTATTGCTGTTCTATGCCTTAACTTTAACGTATTGATATAGTGATATACGGAGTTGTTTGTTCTTGCTAGTCTTCTTGCTATCATTTAAACCTAGACATAATTACTGGCTGATTTTGAAGTGGTGTGAAGTTCATGTCAGCGTTTTAAGTGGTGCATATGGTGGTATTAGCATAGCAGTGTTCGCATCTCTTAATGCTGAATGCTGTTTGTTGTGCATCTGCTGCTGTAGCTGTGGGTTGCCCTTGTGAAGGGAAATCCCAGTATTCCACAGCCCTGCTACTTCCCTGGCACCAGTGAGTTGTTTCTGTGAGCTGATCTTACTGAAAACTAATGCTGAATAGAACTCACACAGCCCTTGACTGCAGATCCCACACCTGGGAGGCTTATGCCTCTGGGAAGTGCAGAGTCAGCAATGCTCCTCTGGGGAGTGGGGTGCAGTTGCACTGACCTGGATAAAATGTTTTCTTAAATTTCTGGCAGGTGATTTCTGTTACTGTAATAGTTGTACATCTTCAATTGCTTAGCTCAGCTTTTAAATCCTGCATTAACTGTAAAACTAAGTTTGATACACAGTTTTAAGATTTTAGGGAATAAAAGCTGATTATTGTTGCTCAAGCAGTGCTTTACAGAGAGGGTTTCTCTAGTGACTAAGTTAGCGTAAACTGGGTTTAAACCATGACAGCCTAACTTGGCTTTGGAGATAAAAAGTGCAGAAAGAGTTTTGCAGTCTTTAATGGTAACTGTGCAAGTACAGATGAAAGGTCTGCTTACTTTGTTATTCCCTGAGTTAAGGGTCTGTAATAGATTCCTGGGAGAAAAAGGTATTAAAAAATAGTGAAAATACAGCATGATACGTTCTGCAGAGTCTTCCCAGCTTCTGGAAGTCTGTAGCTGAGGAGCTTCTTGAAGAATTAGGAATGATATCTTTTATATCACTGTGTATTTAACAACTTAGTGGAGCTCCTTTTATGGCTTCTGGTTTTTAACGGTTTTTAAATGTATTTTAAGTTTTTTTTTGGTTTTTTTTTTTTTTTTTTTTTTTTTTTTTTTTTTGGTTTTTTTTTTTTTTTATTTTTTTTTTTTTGACCAGCAGTTTTCTATTAGTCTTTACCATTCTCACACAATAGTGTTGGGAGTTGACTTCTTTTANTTTTTTTACCTTTAGAGCATCGTTATGGTAATAAGTTCCATAGTTAAATTACACATTGTATAAAAACTTCCTTTTGTTTGTTCAGCTGCTGCAGTTGGTGGCAGTGGATGAATCTTCTCTGTGCTATACCTGACTTTGTGGCACCACTGTGCTTCACTGTATCTCTTTCCAAGATGAACCCTTAGTTTATTTACTCTTTTCTTGTAGGAAAACCATTGCGTTAATGTAGTTGGTTTAAACAGCATGCATCTCTGTACCCTTTCTTGTTTTATAGTACCATGGTGGACCAGAGCTGTATTTAAGTTGCAGAGATACTATGGAAATAATAAAACCCATCTGTCCGTTGCGTCTGTCTTTTCTGAATTTCCAGTATTGTTTCTCTTCAGCTTCATGACTTGGCTGGTGCTTGATCTGATTGTTAGCTGACTGCTGTCTTTCACTTGTCAGTGGGAATAGCTAAGTTAGAACTCATCTTTGTGCACATGTAATGGTGAGGTTTGGTGTGTTTTATGCCTGAGGATAGGTTTTGCATTTGCTAGCACTGGATTTGACCTGCCACTTTAACATCTGATTACTCAGAAGATCGTATGGTGGCAGTTTGCTGTGAGTTCAAGCCTTAATAATTTTGTATCTTCAACACATTTTGTATCTTCTCCATGCTTCTTGTGAAATTGCATTTACATTGTGTTGAGTAGTGTGGGTCCTAAGTCAGATCCCTATGGGATGCTTTTGAGACTCCCTTCATCGTGAAAACCAATTGTTTGTATACAGCTGCTGTTTCTTCTTGAGCACTTCTGAACCTTCAAAAGGAGTCTCCTAGCTTATATTGCCTTTGTTTAGAACAAAACCAATGCTTGATGAAAGCATCTGTTCCAAGGATATTCAGATGTGTTAACTGGACTATGCTGTGTTCACAGTTACTTGCTTCAAGGACCATAGATGCATTTTAGAAAGGTTGCTTCCTTCCACCAAAGCAATGTTAATTCTTTTTCATTTCTATATTTATGCAAACCCCATCAATTCTGTTCATTATTATAGCTTTTATCAATGTATGAGGCTCGGGCATTTGCTTTACTGGTCTGTAGTCCCTTCTTTCTTTCCTTGATCTTTAAAAGCTTGGTTTGTGTCTGCTGCCTTCCATTCCTCTGCTGCTGAGTGTGTGCCAGGTACTATGTTGCATGCTACAGTTAGAACTTCAATTTAGTATCTGAGTTCTGTGAACTGACAGGTATCATGCAGTCCTAGCAAATCACAAACATACTGCTCTTGATCACTCTGTTTTGTGAGTTGTAGCATCAAGATGAATTAGATTTGTTGCAATACCTTGGAGAAATGCTACATTTAAGGGAAATTGAATAGTCTTCCATTTCAAGACGTTAACAGGCATTGTTACAATAAAAGGAAAGAATGGAGTCCGTATGAGTTGCAGATAAATTTATTGACTCTTCTATCGACAGAAAAGGTGAATATCTGGGGTTGACAGGGCCTTGGTAATGGGTGGCATGGAGAAGATGGGAAGGTTGTTCTTTGTTTCTCCTTGCACAGGAGCTAAGGACTACTCAGAAAAAATGAGCAATTGTCAAGGTCATACCAAATTAAAGGAAGTGTTTCTTCACCCTGTAATTGAGCTGTGTAAATAATTTCTGTGGGGTTTTGTAGAAGTTAAAATTACATGAGTTACAGAACTGACTAGAGGTCTGAAAATTCCATTTAAGACTTTTAAATGCAGCTAGTCCCTGAGAGAAATTGTTGGAAGAACAGTTAGTTAAGAATTACTATGTAATACTTGCCTTTCTGTATTCTTCCTTATTGTTAACTTTTAGATGCAGGTTATGGATAGGCTGTCAGTGATTTTTGAGTGATTGTCCTGATTCCACAGATATCATCCCTAGATGCTGCTTGGAGGATTGTATGCCCCTCTGCTGGAAAATCTTGTTGGCAAGAGGAGCAGCAGTTACACTAGCAAAAGAGCTCACACCTAAACAATGTGTGCCAGTCACTGAACTCTTGTAACTTGTAAAAAGCACATGGTTGCATACCCCAGTCTTCATTAGAAGGCTGCAAGCTCCAGTGACTGTGGACAGACATGTTACTGATTATACAGGGCATCACCTACCACAGGCATGGACTCCTTGGTTGTTTGCTGGTTGCATAGAGTTGATAGGAATAAGGTATCTCTGTATGGGTGTCATTCATCAGGTGATTTCCAAAGCTTGCTGGCTTCAGCATCTGCTGTGGAAACCCAAGATCTGCCTTCTGGGTCAGAATTTCAGGTGAGGGCTTGGGCAGTACTAGTGAGGAGGTACTGTGTGTTGCAGTTGAGAAGATGGACTTGCTTTTGTGAAGGCTGGAGTGTGAGCAGTTGTGTTTTGGAGAGGGCATTAATGGGGAAGGTGCTGGCATATTGTGAGGCTTGTTCATTTTTGTAATGGGGAAGGTGATGGCATAAGGCTAGAAGAATCCTGGACCATGGAGAATATTTAGAAGAAAAAAAGGAATTGGCATATATTGTTGGGCCAGACTGCTTGTAGTACCACCTCTAGCTGCCCTTGCCCACCCAAGCCCATCATCTAGCTTAGCAACTGATGAATCAGAACTATCAAATTCTTGGAATAGCTAGGTTCTTGGAAAAGTTAGCTTTATTTTTTTTCAGATTGTTTACTATGACATTACTATGAATAAGGGGAATTGGTGTGGATTTCATTTTTGTTGTTGCTTGTAGCCTGCTAGAAGCCATCTTTTATTAATATTTGGAATGTGGAAATTTTTATAGGTATTCCTATAAACTGCAAGTTTCTTACATGTTCAATTTCTTACAGAAACTTATTACTGAACATTGCATGGTGTGGGATGGTTGGACTCCGGGTGGATTGTAGCCAAGTTGTTTGTTTGTGGTTTGTTTTTTGTTGTTGTTGTTTTTGTTTGTTTGTTTTTTTTTTGTGTGGGTTTTTTTTGTTTGTTTTTTACTTATTTGGTTTTTCTCCAATATCAGAAAAAAAATCTGAACATCTGTGTTGTTTCCCAGCACCTCAAGTGAATCTTTTTCCCTGGACAGATGAGATGTTTCCCTCCCATGCCTTGGCTCAGGTGCTAATCTTGCTTGATACCAAACTGGTTTACTTCATGCAACTTGCAGCAAACTTCCTGCTTCTTCCTGATGGATTTATTTTCTGCCAGTTCAGCTTCTAGAACTGGATTGCTGTGAGAGTTTAATGATTCCTTGCATGAAAAGCATGAGGTGGTGTGGGAGAAGGGAGCATGGGAGATTTCTCTTCTGAGAGCTTGCCCTGGGCTATTGGCTTGTGAGTCCTGAGCAGGAATGATTTACCAGCACCTTCATAGGCCTAGCGGCTACTGAATGTCCTCAAGTTACAGGCTGTTGCATTAAATTGGCTGCAGTTTTCTGTCTTTCTTGACCAGAGATGCCCTCTGGCTGCGTCACTGCTGCTTAGGGTGCTCCACTAGCATTGCTTGCTACAGGATGGTCACCAGAGCAGCCAATGGTGGGGCTCCTCCCTGCATTCTCGGCAGCATCCTATGCTTGCTCTTTTGAATAAGTGTTAAAAGTGCTAGAGGACCCTGGATCACATCGTTGCAGGTTCTTGGGAGAGAGGCAGAGATCTGGCTGGTGAGCTGATTTGAAAAGGGTTTGTCTGGGAGGAGCTGTAGCTTAAGGGGGTGTACATGCAGTTTTGTGCTCTTCAGTGAACTTCTGAAATGGAAGTATTGAAATGAATTCACTCCGATCTAATTGAAACCTGAAATCTTGGTTCTTGGTTTTGAGGGCTTGTTAATTTCTGCTAACTCTTTTGGAGCTGCTTTTTTGGGTTTTTTTTCCAGTTAGTGGCTCTAAATGAAAGCTTCAACAGGCTATATGGGAATTCAGCAAAGCCTTTATTCTTAATTTTTGGCACTTTCCACAGTATATTCAGGAAGCAATTGAGATTTCTCATTAAATCCCTTATTACCAAGGGTGTAGCACTTCTCTCCTTCTCACCCCTGTTCTTTCTTGTGTTTCTGTGTTATCTTTTTCCCTTTCACGCTTATTTTCCCCACATCTAATCATGCTTTTCCAAATTAGCCCCATGCCAGAAATCTCAAACTAAACTTAATGCTACAAGAATTTTCCTGTTTATTCTGTTAATATGTTTATTTTAAAAAGTGTGTGTGAATGCATGAAAATAAGGTTTCAGAATGTGCTGGTAAAAAGCGGAATACTGTGTTTGAAGTCAGTGGGGCTGGTGCTGTGACTCATGCTTTGTGGTTCGTTCTCCATTGATGCTGAATCTGTGCGTCATCTGATCACTTGGCTGTATGCATTTGTTCCAGATGAAACGTGAGCATGTGATAGCATTTAAGTTGTGGTTAGAGCACGTGGTAGCATAGTAAAACAGCCAGCAAGCTATTTTAAGAGGGCAGATGATAACCTCATGTAATACGAAGTCTTTTGCAGTAAGAAGACTTCCTCCTGCCCCCAGTTCTTGCTCTGACATGCTCAGGGTGTGTCTGTGTCTGTGAGCACTGCTGTTTTAAAAGGAGTCTGTCTCAGCAGTCTTACCTATGTGTCTGTGATACTCGATGGTAGTGACATCCAATAGGGATGCTGAAGAGAGATTCTTCATTAGGGACTGTAGTGACAGGACAAGGGATAATGGGTTAAAACTTAAACAGAGGAGGTTTAGATTGGATACAAGGAAGCAATTCTTTACTGCAAGGGGTGGTGAGGCACTGGAATGGGTGGACCTGGGACATTATGAATGCTCCATCCCTGGCAGTGTTCAAGGCCAGGTTGGAGGAAGCCTTGGGTGACGTGGTTCGGTGTGAGGTGTCCCTGCTTATGGGAGGGGGTTTGGAACTAGATAATCTTAAGGTCCTTTCCAACCCTGACTATTCTATTATTCTATGATTCTATGACTCTATGACTCAGACTGGTATTTAGCCACTGTTTTACCTATTCTGGAAAATGGAGACCCAGATTGCAGGTAACACAACCTGTTTTGGACCCAAAGAAGTTGGTTTTCCCATTTTATTTTGTTTTTTTTCCTCCAACTTTTCCATGATATAAAAGAAGATTTTTGCTTCATTATATATGCCCCCTCTCTTTCCATACAGCATGGCTTTTGAAACTAAGCTGAGACTTCAGAAATTAGTTGAGAAATATTGATAGAGCATGTATCTAGACAGAAGACATCTGAAATCAGTTAAGGCAAGCCATCCTTCCTGTGTTTTTTAGGTAAGAGTATGAAGATGTTCAGAGTTTAGCTTATATTTACTACTTTAATTTAAAAAAATAAATCTAGATTTCAGATATGGCAAAAGGAGGCATTTCTCTTCCTAATGTTTAAAACCTAGTTGCAGATTTCTTGAATATATCAGCTCCTTCCTTAGAAGCTGTTTTATTCTCAGCCTCAAAAAATTTCATGTGTCCCTGTCGAGTTCAGCCATTGGTGAGCAGCAGTTTGTAAAACCTCATGTAGATATGATTTAGGTCTGAGTGATTCTATTCAGGATCTGTGTTCATTTTTAGTGCTCTCTGTACTTTCAGTTAGCATGAAATATTGGTTCAGTGTTTGTCCAGAACTATTTCTTGCATTGTTTTTTTACTTGAGGCTTTTTCTTAAGTAGTTTCTTCTTAAATTATTATTGGAGGGGAAGTTGAGAAGAAATTGTAGATGTATAAAAATGATGGAGCCATAATGTATGTTTCTACTTTGGGATAGGAAACAGTTTGCAGATTCCGTTGCAGCAACTTTGCTTGCAAGTATGACATTTATCTATAAACTTGTGGAGGAGAAGGTGTCTACCTGTGAACTTGACATAGTACTTCATAAGGTATGATAGATATCCTGCAAACTGAAACTCAAGAAAGCTTGTGTTTTCCATGCTGTTCCATTGTGGTGGTGTTGGAAGAAGCTTGGTGGAAGGATGGGTGCCAGACAGGATTTGAAGTAGCAGAAGCTGTGTAATGAAGGGATAGCTTCCCAAAACCATCATCTGTTACTGTGAATTGTTTTTTTTTTAAAAAGAGAAGAAATGCAACCACTCAAATGACCAGCCACTGCCATAACTTGCAGTTGTTCACATCTAATCACAGAATGCTTTAGGTTGGAAGGGACCTTAAAGACCATCTAGTTCCAACCCACATGCCATGGACAGGGACACGTTCCACTGCCAGGTTGGGGATTGCAGCCTTGCAAATCTGATCAATTGATAATTGTTGATAACTGTTACAGTTACTGGCAATTGAATTCAAACTGATTATTAGCATTTCTTGAGGGCCTAAGAACTGATATCACAGGCTTTTTCCTGCTGAACTGATTTTTAATGAATGTATATACAAGAAGCTGGTTTCATTAAGTATAAGCTTCTAGTCTCTGAATCAGAAGCGCAATCGTGGAATAGCTGCTAGCATTGTTCTTGGGGGAAATGTGTCTGTGTGTGAAGTGGGGGCCTAGAAGCTGCTTTCCTTCTCTGCAGCCTGTTTCATGAGGGGCAATCTGTTAGTGCTGTGGGGTTTGCTGTTGTTTGCTTTCATTTCTAAAATTTGGGCTAGCCTTTCTATTAGCTGTGACACTGTATTCAATCCCCATGGCAGTTTTGGCTGTTAGTCCACTCACACCCTTTAGTGCTGAATAGATTGATTTGGCTGTCATGTGCAAAAAAAAAAAAACTATGAAAGCAGTAGCCTTCTTTTTTAGCAAAAGATTACCGACACATTGCAGTTTTTCTGTAATGTCAATGCTGAGAAGCACTGCAGAAGTGTGTGTATCTTCATTACAGGGTCAGATGACACAGTCACTTTCAGGAAGAAAAAGTACTTTGACACTTGGGAGAAACTTCTTGTTGATTTCTTCCAAGTTGCTTCTTTCACTGTGGAGACTTGGGCTTTGACCTCTGAAGCATTGCTAGGGTCCCTGGCTACCTTAGCAGAGTACAGAACATTATGTAGAACCCATAAACCAGCAAATTTAGGAAATTAATCTAAATTGTAATTTACTGAGCACCTAATCTTGGTCATCTGAGTGTATCATTCTTACTCTGTATGACAGGCCTTCATCTAAGCAGGTGGGCATTGCACTTCACTCCTGAGTGAAGTGCTTGGGTCTGAGTTTTACTCCTCATTCAAATATCTTTGGTTCTTTTGTTCTTAGGAACTGGACTGTTGGGGGAAGGATAAGGTGGAAATCTCAGTCCTTATTTTTAGAAAGAAAAGTTAGTTATAATTCTGTAGGACATCCTTCACCTTTCTCTTGTGTTTTTTTTCCCAGAACCTATGACTATTTAACCATGTCCTTGTTAATCAAAAGCAGTGGCAGTCTGTGATGGCTTTTGCACTCATTAGCCAGAAATTAATTTTTACTGTTTGTATCACAGAGTGAATAAACAGAGCTGTTCATTTCCAAGCATGTACTCAGTGGGTTTTTTTTATCCTATGTGTTATCTTTCTTATGCCCAGTATTCCCCATGCATTTTTACATGGGTTTCCACAGCTGTGTTTCTGATTTATTTTAGGAGAGTAGTTTACATAGTTCTTGTCTGTGTATATCTGAAAGAGAGGTGAATTTTACTAGGCTGAATCTTCCTTGGGGGATGTTCATGGCCAGGTTTCCCGGTTGAGATGCCTTTCCATTGGCACTAGAAGATGCTTATGCCATCACTTTGTTTCAGCTAAGCAGGTAGGTGTAACCTGTTGTGATGGGAAGTACAAAGGTATCTCAAATTCAGTGTCTCAGTCAAATGTTATCTTTGGTAATTTCATTCCAACACCTTTTGTTCTTGCCTGTAGATCCAGGAGTGTGAGCTTCCTTAAGCTTTAGTACTCAAACATGTATTAATATTGTGTGCCACCGAATGTGTCTCTGTCCGTGCCAACTGGAGTTATCACTGTGTGATATCATCTATAAGACTCAAAACCTGCAAAGCAATTTAAAAGTGATTTAGTATGAAGATGTGATAGATGGAATTTTTGGTTTGCTATGCAGGTCAAAATTTGGAGCAGGCTTATGTGTTCTCTTACAGGCTTAGACAAATGTAAGCAGTGCTAACCTTTCTATTTCTTTGTTACTTTTTTTTTAAATTCCATTTTGGTTTGCTACTACTGGAAGTTTATGGTTAAAAATACCAAATTCTATGACTTTCTTACTGAAGAATTAATTTGAGGATACTGACTTGCTGTGTTACAGTCTAAACCCAGATTTTTAAGAGCTTCTGAAATTGTACAGTTGATCTTCAGAAACTATTTCTTGATGTAGATTTTATGCCATTTTTGCCAGGGTTGGTTAAAAATAAGTTCTATATATTTAGTTTTGGAAATGTTCAGATCTTGACTTGGAAGCAGTGGCCTAGGTAAAACATTATGTAGTATTTGAAATTAATGCTCTTTAGAATTATTAGTGCTTTGATGCATCTGGTTTGGGCAAAAAAAAAAAAAAAAAGATTTTGGAGCTGGAAACCTTTAGCTTGTCTTCAGAGATTCT
>NDXB01000745.1:493-23915 GCA_002631895.1 Agapornis roseicollis
AAAAAAAAAAGAGAAAAATCCCCTTTGAAAGGTTTGCTCTAAGCCAGCTCCATCCCCTCCCCACCAGCCCCAGTAGCCCCCAGCCCTCACCCCACCAGCCTCTTGTGTGTATTCTTGTTCTCCCCTAATAATCCACATCCCAGCTGCCTCCCTCTGCTTTCACCCTCCTCCTCCCTGCCTCTCTCGCTCCCTCTTTCTCTCTCCTCCCCCCTTCCTCCCCCTTTCCATAACTCAAAAGCTTGTCAGGCTGGTTCCAGACTGCTGGCGCCAGGCTTCACTCCAGGAAAAAAATAAAGCAAAAGAGAAAGGCATGCAAGGCAAAACAGCCCCGCCACATGAACACACATCAAACCAGCCCTTTATCTCCCCGGAATGCTCTCCCTGCTGCAGAGCTCCCTACCCCAGCCCAACAGCCGCGCTCTCCCCATCCCTGTCACCCCAATGCAGCCCCGCCAGGCTGCGAGCGTGCCCGCCCCAGCACAGGAAAGCGAAGGAGCAAATACAAGATGTATTATTTATCAGTGTTATCTATTATTTAGAGCCCCGGCGCGGGGAAGGGGTGGGGAGAGGAGGCCGTGGCAGAGGCAGCTTTTACCCCAGCAATCAGGCGAGGGGTTTCTGCCTGCATCCACCTCCCCGCTGCTCCTGGCATTTGCCTGCCAGTTGGGAGGTGATGGGGTGCCTGCAGCATCATTCCCTCTATCCCACCACACCGGTGCGGGGTTGTTCCTTACCCTGATCCTTTCTGCCTTCAACAGAGCTGGATGGATGGAAGCCATGAACCCTGATACCCACCTCCAGGAGCATCCCCAGTCCTGGAGGCATTGGACCTAGTGTCCTCCACCACTCCTCACTGAGGGTCAGGGCTCTCACATGGGGGGACTCAGCACTCTGGCTCCTCACCTATGGGACCAGGGATCCCCCAATAATGCACATTTTAGCATCAATATCCACTTTCCCAGGCACTCTCAACAGTGGTCTCCTGGTTTGCTGCTGCATGTCTCCTTGCCACCTCTACCACAGCCTTAAGGATGCACCATACTGCTCATCACCACCCTCAAACAGCAACAGTGGCCTACAGGGCTCTGGAGCCCTGAGTCACTCTCACATCCAGCCAACCGCTATGGAGCTGCATCAGCACAGGACAGGAGACAGACATCCATAGCTCTCCACCTTATGGAGCTTTCAGGACAGTCTCGACCCCAAAAGATCAAACCCTACGTTCCAAACCCAGCCCAGACAGCGGGATGAAGATCACACCACACCACCGAGCCCCTTCTGGCTCTGTTTTCTCTTGGATTTGGGAGCAAACACCATGCCACCATCATTAGGATGCTGCTGGCAAAAGGTCCTGGTCACCAGGGAGGTGGCCCCGCACCACACTGTACCCATGGGCACGGGTTTGTCCTGGGGCCACTGCCGCAAGCACACAGATGGCTACCACAGGCTCCCCTGTCAGCTCGCGCTGAGGAGCTGCAGTGGGAACGTGTGATGAGGTGGGTGTGCTAAGAAGATTCTTTTTTGGCAGACTTGGAGATGACTTTATTGCTCACAAGTTCTCGAGTCATGGCTGAGTAACACGCTCATCACATGGCTGGAACAGAAAATAGCCCTTACCCCAGCACTAAACCATGGACAAAGGGGGTTTGCTTTGCTCCCCTTCCCCGCTCTGGCTGTATGTGGTTGGGGGTTTGCAGGCAGCAAACCTGCCTATGAGCTGATATTTAGTTTGGGCAAAGAGATGGGCAGCAGCTCCCACCATGCACACAAGCACCAAACCCATCCCAAAACCTCCCTTTCCGACCAATGGATTCTGTGCCTGAAGCAGAGCAGCAGCATCCACTCCAATGGGACCTCTGGGAAACAGCTTTCATTTGGGTGGCTGAATTTGTCCCTGTGCTTTCACACAGTGCAACCTCAGCCTGCCGTGGCCTCAAGTGTTTTCTTCTAAGGACCAAGAGTTGTGCCCTGGGGCCCCATGTCCCCAGCCAAGCAGTGTGAAAGCTGCTGCCTGGGCTGGGTCAGGCGAGACCCTCAGGTACTGCCAAGGATGAGTTTCTGCAGTGCAGTTGGTGGCTTGGATGCCAGGAGGGTGCAGACAGTGGTGTTATCTATGGACACAAGCGTCCCCACCTCCTGGGAAACCAGTGGGTGCTTTTGAAAAGCAACCAATGGATTGCTAACCTGGAAGGAAAACCACTGTCCTCTGCTCCAGCCAACTCAATGGTGGCTGATCAAATCCCTGCAGGAACTCAGAGAAATCAAAAAGCATTACCAACCTCTTAAAGCTGTGGGTGCAAAGAAAGCGCTCTCCCCTTTCCCAGGTAGGGAAATGAAGGTGACGAAGGACAAAGCGACTTCCCCAAGGTCATCTGGGGAATGTTGCTGGAAAGCTGGGAGCAGACCTCAGGACCAGAAGAGAGACCCCAGAGGTTTGTGCTGGCTGGCTCCCAGGTCCTCACATCCACCCTGACCTACACTGGGTCAGCCACAGCCCCCCAGACCCCTCAGAGCCCTGATGGCTTCTGAACATCCCTCCACTGGAGAGAGGAGAAGGTTGGGCACATGAACCCCTCTAGATGTTGGCGCTTGGGTGCCAACAGCTCCACAGGCTCCTCTCCAGCCCTGAAAGATCTCAACCGGGATGGAAAAACCTTTCCCTCGGATAAAGGAAGAGTGAGAGCAGCTCTCTGCCTTTCACTGTCCCAGTTCTCCCATAGCAAAGGCTAAGGACAGATGATAGCTAGTTGGAAGGGGGAAACAACTGAAATTATTAATCCCCATTCCACGTTAATGGGTTCAAAAGGGATGTTTTTGTAAGTTTTCTACTACGTTTTCCTTGTTTCCATTTTGAAAAACAACATTCCAGAAACACCAGCCCTTACAGTTGCGGTTCCTCCTCCTGAAAGAGCAGATCTTGGAGAGGAGAGCAGGGTGGCTCAGTGAAGGGAGAAACTCCACTCAAGATTGAGGGAGGAAGAGCAGAAGGCCAGGAGGAACCCTTCATTTGGAAATGTCACAGGCAGCTTTGGGAAGAAGAGAGAAATCCCATTATATGGAGAATGCTGCACAAGACTTTGTGTGTTTTAAAGGCTTTGTATGTATTTCCAGCTAAAAATAAACCCCCGCATGCAGAAAAGGCAGGCAGCTGAGCCTGGGCAAAGCAAAGGGTGCTTGGAGGGACAGCATTCACCTCAGGACGGCTTGTGCTGCTCCTCAACAGGCAGCGCTGAGCATGGAAGGACTTGGATGGCCAGGATCTGCCCTGTGCTGCCTTTAAACAAGCCCAGGGAGCCAGGGTGGCCTCGCACAGTGGCGGATCTGCAGTGAGTCAGAGCCGGCCATTACCAGATTGAGGCTGTTCCCTTGCATTCAGGTCCTGGAAATGGGGAATGTGGATGCCCAAGAGCATCCCATGTGGATGCTCAGTGGCTTGTAGCCAAGCTCCAGAGCTGCCCCCCTGGGTGCATTTGCTGCACTCCCTGTGGGAGCCCCAACTCTGCTGGGGATAGCCCTGACCTGGTCCATTCCTCCAGCCCATCCCTGGGGAAAAGCAGGAAGCGGGGCAGAGCACACGCGTGCTGCAGCCGGGCCCAGCTGTATCCTTTTCCCATTTCCCTTCCATGCGTGCAGCCGGGCTCCCCTCCCCACTAAGGTCAGCTCCGGCTATTCTCTCCTCTGTTTCCCCTGCTCCTGCCATGCACTTCCCGTCTCCCTTTGATATTTCACCTTCACTGCGTCATTCCCGTGAGCCATTTGTGGGCTTGGGTTCATGTGGACATGCTGTTCCCGGCTGTTAGAGCCAAGGCAGGGCCAAGCTTTGCTGTCGGGGACCACTCATGGTAGGGAGCACATGGAACAGCCCAGCTCACACAGATAAGCATTCAGCTGAACAAGTCTGAGCCCCAAAGCTGAGCTTGCACCAACAGCCTCAAGGGGCACAAGATGGGGGAAAAGCCATGGAAAACAATGAGGAGCTCGAGAAAACAAAGGCTGGGTGAAGCAGTGAGAGTTCCCAGCGATGAAGGTGAACAAATCATGCAGTGCTGGGCTTAACCAAGGCTGAGCAGGACCTGGAGCTGGCCCGGGTCAGTGATGTCCCATCACTGCCCTAATGCCACTGAATCTAGGAAACCCTGGCATCCCACATTGAGCAGATCTATCCCAAGCCTTACAGAGTGGACACCCGAGCACGCACTGAGCTGACAAGAGTGCAGCACTGCCAATTCACAAACAATAGCTCCAGTGGGGTTTGGGAGCCAGCAGCCTTCTTATGCTCCCACAAAGGGCCAGTGTGGAAGAGAGTAGCTGGGCTCAGGTGGAGTGACGACCATGCTCACACACACCCCATTTTGGCCAATGGTCCTTTCTACCCAGGAGCCAGGATGCTGAACAGCAAACATCCCCAGCACTGCTCCATGTGGCACCCAGCCAAGCTGTGAACAAAAGAGGACTGAGAGGAGAGCACGCATTAACCCCATGGGGGATCTGCTTCAAGGGGCTCCAGTGAGGAGCATCATCCACCCCACCCCAGCACAGCCCTGGCCCGTAGCACCAGCACTCACCCATCAGGGCAGCCGCGGTGATGGGGTCACTTGGAGCTGCCCAGACCCGTGGCATTCCCAGGACACTGCTCCAGCTCTTTGCCACCGACAGCCGGTGACCTCCCGGATACGGGCTGCAGCCGAGCCGTGTCAGCCAGATGAGATGCCACAGCAGGGGCTGCTCCCTGCGGCTTTAGGGGGAATCTCCTGACATGAGAGCCTGGCAGAGGGGCCTGACCCCCGGTTATGGATTCCTGCCTGCTTGGACGGCGGTCACTGACAAATGCTCACGAGTAGATTGCTTTGGAGAAGCTTGGGCTCATAGAGATGAGAGAGCTGAAGGAAGCACTGCAGGCTGCTTCCCTGCCCAGTCAGCCCAGCTCGCACCCCTCCCTGCTCCAGGGATCACAAATGGTCCCATCCTGCTCTATAGGTGGTTCCCAGGGAAGGTGCCACGCCGGGAATGGTGAGATCTTGAGCACTCACTTTGCCAATTGGCTTTAAATCTTCTCCATCCCCTTGCACTGCATCACCTCTGCCACTGCTAGGGAAGGACTAGGCTGCCCCCAGGCTCGCCCCTCCTACATCCTTTCCAAGCAGCAAGCTCTCACATGGCTGCGGATGTGCTCCCAAACCATCACAGGCAGCACTCATTGCTTAAAGTCTCTATTAGTCATCATCTGTAGGGGGAAATAAACCCTCAATGCCCTGTCCACCCTTCTTTTAGCTCAGGGATGCTCAGGATAGGATTGATGCCTTCAAACACCACACAGCCATCTCTCAGCCTGGACCTTGGGGGTCCTTCAGGAGTGAGGACAGGGTTGAGATGAAAGATGTAGGAGAAAATAGTCCATAATGGGAGCCCACAATGGCTTGTGTACTTCACAGCCGTGTAACCTCAACCCAGCTCTGAGTGCTGATGGGCCCCAGCCCATTGCAGGGGACAGCAGCAAACAGGCACCATTTTGTGTTTTCAGGCTCAGAAATAGAGTGCTCAAGTGAGTCACAAGGATTTTTGGCCCTCTCCTGGAGGCCTCACATTCATTCCTTCTTCCTTTCCTTTGTCCTATTTGATAACCTGAAATATTAGTCAGATGGACTAAATCTGTAGGTTTTACTCACCCCCTTCAAAGGAAAATATGACTAAATAACACACCAAAACAGCATGGCCAGCCCCAAGCATTCAGAGCTCCTAAAGACTTCCAGACCCTGGAAAAATCAGGGAACATCCTTTAAAATAATGAGATTTGCAAGGGAAAAAATAGAAAGAAAGAAAAAGAAAGGAGACCAGTGGGTTGCTTTTATCTCCCCTCGGGTTTGAGCCTGTAGGCCACACTGGCATCATGCTGCTAAGCTCATCTCTGCAACCATGAGGAAAGAAACCCTAAAACCAGCAAAGCCCCCTTCCAGCTCACTGCAATTACAGAGCTTCAGGTGAAAGAAGGAGGTGAAGGGAGCTGAGGGAGATCTCAAGAGGTTTGGAGGACTGCTCATAGGAGCATCAGTGGGCAATGCAGAGTGAGCGGTGCCCCTCTCCACTATGGGGTAACAGGGAGCTGGGGACATGGGATGTGAGCACCAGTGTGGCCGTGGTGTATGGCTGGGTTGCGCTTGGCAATCAAGGACAGTCCCAGGAAAGGGAAAAGACTTCCAGCACATCTCAGCAGTTTCTTTCCATTCCCAAAGGAAGCGTGTTTATTCCAAGCCATTTTATGCATAAATGGCCCTTTCCTGCTCTTTCCCACAAAAGCAGGCTTGAGGACCCCAACCCACAGCTTCCTACATGGATGCCTAGAGTGCTCCCAAAGCAGAGGTCTTACATCCCTTCCCAACAGCTCTTGTACCAACTTCCAATCTCTTCAACACAACACTTTCCCTTCAGGGGTCCCAAAGCCCTGTGAAACCGCAAGGCCATTCATCCTCCACATGTGTTCCAGAAGGAAGCATGACCCCAATCCACTGCTCAACACACATGGAGTTTGCTCAAAGACCCTGGCAGTGCAGGCTCACAGAGAAACCAGTCTTCAGCCCCCCAAGGACTGGTGTGCAAAGGGAACAGCAGAGATGGACACAAAGTGACCTAAAGGTGATGGAAACAGGTCCCTGTTCACACAAGGAGGATGTGGAGATCCCCTGAAGGTTTCACCTTCAGCAACAAAACCACTTGAAGACCGTGACCACGGTGATGAAGCCCATAGCGCATGTGGTGCAGTCATCCCCAGAGGAGCCATTGCCCTGTGCTCCAAAGCCAAGCAGCCCCATGACAAGCTGTTGTCCTTGAGTTTACAGCAGGGAGGAAAGAGGGAGGACTGGGAAAGTCTCTGTTGGAAGCTGCTTTAGGGCTGGAGGCAGAGGGACTGCAGCACTGTGGAACTGGAAATGGGCAGGACACAGTTAACGCCTAGGTTTCTTGTGCAGGATCAGGAGGAACTTGGCTTCATATTTCAAGTGTGGGATGTTGCAAGAGGACACGGAGCCCTGAACCCCAGCGGCACACACTCCCCCCGGCTCAGCTCGGCTGTGGGGTGCCCACCACAACGCGCCCCACTCCATCAACAAGCGCAGGAGCCTGCATCCCAGCGCATCGCCATCAAAGGACGGTGCCACCACACCAAGAGAAGCACCGAGGCCAAGGCAACTCCATGGTGGCAACTTAATACACAGCAGCAAGGGCCCCGTGCATGGCGTGGGGCTGGGGGCTTCGCACCCACCCGGCTCCCCTGCTCTTGAAAGCAAATACAAAGGCTGGGCTCCCCCAGCCCTGGCTGATGCTCGACCTCTCCGTTGTCCTCGCTGCACGCCTGTCCCAGTTCCAGCAGCCGGTTGCTACAGCAACTGAGCTCTGACTAATCATTTGCGCAATGACCTTTTTTCCCCCCAGAGAGAGGGAGGGAGGGAGATGGAGAGGAGGGAGGGAGGGAAGGAGGGGAGGAGAGGCGAAGCGAGCCGAGGTTAGCGAGAAAAAGCAGACAGGGAGAATGTGGGGGGTGGTTTTTCTTTAGGCGATGCAAGATTTTGGAAGGGGAATTGGGGGGATGCGGGTGATGGGATAGGGAGAGGAAAACGGGTGAGGAATGGGGGGATATTGGAGTCCCCCCCTCCTGGCTCTGTGCGCATAAAGAATGGATGGGGGCAAAGCTGACTGCCAGCGGGCAAAGAGCCTCGCTGGGACTGCGTCCATGGGCAAGGGGAGGGGATGATGGCTCCGGTGGGGCTGACACCACAGCCCTCCTCCTCCTCACCCCACGCTGATCCCGGCCACCCCGAAGGGCCCGGAGTCAGGAATCTGGCTCTGCCCCATCAGCGAGTGCCTGCAAAGGGCTGGTGAGCCCCGGGTCAGCCTGGATTGAGAGCACAGAACCTCGGGGGGAACTGCACCAGGAAGAGCTAAAACATCCCCTTGTCAGCGTTACAGCAGTGGGGGGGCATGGCTGGGTACTGCTGAGCCAGGAGAACCAGCACGGGAAGGAACATGAGCCCAGCTCCAGGGGCTCTGATGGTGTTACTGGGAGGGCTCCGCTTCCTCCTTCAGCTGAGCAAGACCAGGGTGAGGTCTGGCTCCGGCTCCAGAGCAGTGTAAATAATGCAAAAGCCTCTTCCTGCACTGCCCTGGCAGGGAGAAACAGTGCAGGAGCTGCCCATTGCCCCTGACACAGAGACAGCACAACTGGAGGAACCAAACCCGCAGTGCCAGGAGGGGCCTGCTCACCAAGGGGAGGTTGTGCTGCCCGTCCCAAGCTTCCACGGTGAAAGGAGCTGGGCTTTTCTCCAGTTGGATTAGAAACCAGTCTCATCTGACCTTGACCAACCACAAAGGACTAAAGGGAGCCGGGATGGACAATAACAGGGATCCTTGGTGACCAAGAGCAGAAATCCATGGAGTGTCACAGGAGAATGGGTCGGCCGTTCGGAAAGGAAAGGAAGTTTGAAGAAAACAAACTGGTTTTGTGGATGGAGAATTCCACAACGGAGCCTGACAAACTGCAGCCCTGGTGTGTGAGCTGGAGGAGAAGGAGGGCTTGCTGTGACTAACAAGCAACCAGCTACATCCTGACTGGTGCTGAGCACATGCTCTCCACATGCAACTCCTGCTGACACATGCTGGAGCTCAGGACAGGGAGCTCTCGTTGGATAAGACAAAATCTCATTCAAAGAGGCATTATGGTGGCCTTGGCTCTGTCCTTGCCCTGTCTTTCTGCACCAAAGACAGACCCTTTCCTTAAGGCAGCTCAGATAAAAATCTTTGCTCCGAAAGGTCCTAAAGCCAACCTTCCCCCTTGCAGCTCACCACGCTCCCCTCTGCCCATCAAAACAATGCAAAGGGCTGAACATTCCTAGCAGGAATTCCCACTGCAGCTAGAGTTTGTGCGGCTAGGAAATGTAAAGCAAGGCTCACAAAATCATCTGTGTTTTATTTAAGGCACATAAAGGAGAGGCCGGGTTGTGAGGAATACTGCACCCAACATACTCCCTTATCAGCATGACTTGGCACCTACAGAATTCCCACTGCAGCATCTGATCCCAAACGTGGAGATGATACATCAGAGAGACCCACAGGAGGGTTCGCATTGAGCTCATAGGGGTGCCTACACTAGACAGGGCATTGCAGGCAGCCACAGCTCGCTCTGCTTGAGCGGATCAAAGCCATGTCAAGCCCAATGTAATAAGTGCTGCTGCATGGCAAGATACCTTAAATCAGGCTTGGCACTACATGACCACGGTCACAGGGCTTTGCAGATCCAGCCCAAGCCCCGATCCCCCTTGTAGATGAAGCCAGGGCTGCAGCAAGTCTCAAACACAGCGGGTAGGAATAAACCTCCTTTGCACCTCTTTTCGGTTAAATCACTGCAGCTCACACAGCTCCACCAAGGACAATTATTTCCAGCGTGTGCCGTGCATGAACGCTGCAAGCAAGAGCGAGCTGGAGTTTCATCACAGCCCCGCTTTGTGTGCGGAGCGGAGAGGGAGCGAAAACAGAGAGGAGAAAAAACCACACACACAGAAAAGGGAACTTGGAACTGGAGCCTCCCCCCCGGCCTCACCCTCATCCCAAGGAGGCTCTGCTCTGCTCTTGCTCAACCCGACACCGGGAATGAGGAAGCAGAGTAGACAGGCGGGGGAGGCGGAGGAACGGTCAAGCTGAAGACAAACAGCCTCCGAGCAGGGCAGCTTGGAAAGCTCCGGGAGCAACAGGGCATGGGAGCAAGAGAGCAGAGCCAGCGCCTGCTCCCCAATCCCATCCCTCACCCCAGGGGATGCTCCAGGGTTTGATGAGCTGAGTTCTGGTCCTAAAGGAGATGGTGTCCAGCACAGAGATGTGCCGAGCGCAGATCTCATGTGCTCAGATGATGGCACATGGGGACGATGAGCCCTCGCTGTGCTGCGCCAGTGCAGGCAGCCAGCACTGCCCCTGGCTGGCATAGAGCAGCTTCCAGCAGCTCGCCACACGCGCTGCAATACCAGCAACCACACCACCACACTGGCCCCTACCAGGAGTTCACATAAGGAGTTCATCCCAGCCAGAGGTGAGATGTTCCAGGCACACTTCCACAAGCCCAGGGCTGGTCCTTTCCCATCCCAACCCCTCTCTCCATGCTGCTCAGGAATCACACACTTTAGCTCCACTCAAGCCCATTGTCACCTTCCCAGTCCTGTTGTCCCCATTCATGCACAGGAGGGGTCTCTCCTCCTCCTCCTCATGCCCTGGGGAAGAAGAGATCCAGCTGATGGGAGCTCAGCATCTGCACAGCCCTACTGGTGACAGACCAAGACCCCAACATGATATTCTCCTACTGATTTACCCTTCTATCTCAGCCTATTAAAGAGGTAGCTTGATCTCATCTCTCTTACAGCAAAGGACATTGTAACAGCGACACAAAGGGACGTGCCTGAGGCCAAGGAGGACAGAGAACCAGGCAGGGGAGTTGGTTGTACCCACTTGCATACATGTCTTTATGGTAAGCAATAATAGCTGTACCCCAGCAGTGAGGGATGGTCTGATGACCATGGCCAACCAGTTCAGAACAACCCCACAGTGCAAGAGGCTGCCCACCAGGGATGCAGGCACTGTGCATCTTCCCAGCCAGCCTTGCCAGGGATCCCATCCAGCCTGTAACCCTCCCACACCAAGCAACACAGCCTGCATGGCACAAGGACCTGGGAAGAAACATGGCTTGCATGGAAAGGAGCAAACACATAAGCCTGGGGTTGCATCAGGCTAACCTCTGTTAGAACCACATCCTGAATTCCACACATCGAATATCCCTAGTGGGATTCACACTCGTGTAACCGGGAAGATCAGAACCAAAGGCTCATAAGGCAAACTCCACTTCCAGTCCTGAATCTCTCTGGGTCCACCAGCAAACCAAGGCACCAAGATGGATCTGCTCAATCGCCTGCTTCCTGGAGGCTCACACCAGTGATGGAGCAGTTTGGGGGCCACCACATCCCCTTGAGCTTGTGCTACCCCAACTGTCCACCTCCCCAGCACCCCAAGCTGAGGGGAGCTACAGCAGGAGGAAAATGAGAGGTTCCCTTCTCCAGATGGGAATGGCCATTGCTGGGGTTGATGAAACCCATCCCAAGGGAAAGAGCTTGCTACTTCCCAAGAGAACTGGCAAATCCCATGGGAGGGAGAGCTAGACCAGCCCTTCAGGACTGCCAGGAGGCAATAAACTTAGAGAGGGACCAGACAGAAGAGGGAAAACCCAGCAAAAGCTGGGGAAAATGGAGCATCCCTGGAAGGGAAGGTTCAGTGCCAAAACCCAGAGACCTGCGCCTGCCCGGACTGTGGAATGGAAGGAAGGGATTGTTTGCATTTCCAGCTTGGCTGGAAAACTGGAAAAATACAGCCCTGGAACTCCACTTCCTCCCCTGAAACCCACTGGTCTCTAACCCAGGAAGATGCTGGAGCAGCACCACTGGGGACCTTTGGACACATAACAGTGGGCAGGGACCAGGGGAGCTTCTGGAAATGGGGCTGAGGGAAGAGCAAAGGTGCCAGGATGGGGCCTGGCGGCACCTTCCTCTGCCCACCATTAAGGCACCCATGGGACCGAGGAAGGGGGGAGCCCCTTGGACTAAACAAATAAATACAGTTCTGCCAAAGGGGAAAAGTGGGAAAAGCCAGGGAATGAAGGATGTGCCTCTCCAGCACCTCCTCCCCTCCCAGAAACCTGTGTGCTATGCAAATATATGCAGATGAGACATGGAAGAGGGGATGAGACTGGCTTTCTAAACCAGCCTGGATTTAGGCTGGGAAGCGTTGGAGGCAGCTTCCTGGAAAGTTAAGGCAGAAATAGCTGCACCGTGAGGGACAAGCAATGACAACTGGAGGGTGCGTGTCCCAGAACGCCTTTGGTGGAGGGATCAGCTGCTGCAGCACCAGCACAACACAGCAAGTACAGCCCCAAGCCTTCCTCTCCACACCCTGGTTCAGCAGCTGGGCTTAAAGCATTCCCCACATCCCCCTTCCCTCCAATCCAGGGGAAGAAAACTGCTGCTTGTGATCCCCCCCCCCCAACGATACCCAGGAAGGGATGGCAAAAAGCACTGCAGTGAATGGAAACTCAGGCAGCTCCAAAGCAGGGGCCGGCCAACGTGGGCAGCCCAAGGTGATGCTCCCCAGGTGGGCACTTTCCCTGAGGACTGCTTAAGGAGCGACATCTTTCTTACATGAAGAATGGGATCGTACAAATTCCAGCTTGTTTGTTCCAGGCAATTTATCCACCCAAGTATTGCCTTGTTCCGTAACGTGTTCTCAAGGGGGTTCTGCAGAGAGGCAGGTGAAATGGAGAAAGTCTGAAGGCTTCGGGGTGTAAACACCATTTGCCTGAGCAATGCTGCTCACGTCGATAGTCAACGCCTGAGCGTTTGCTGCTCACAAACAGGAGGGGGTTGGTGTTAAACACTTTCTGCTCCAGACCAGACCTGGCTGGAGCAAAAAGCCCCTTTCCTGCCTCCTGACCCAGAGCACGACGGAAGGTTTGGGATGTGCTGCCAATGTCCCAGGCAGCCCTGGACCACAGCAGCCCCACTTCAGCTGGTCCTTTACATCGGCATCACTGGGATGTGGTTGGAAAGTTGCCTCCTGTGACTGCAGGGCTTTCACACCCACCCCAGGCACTGGAGATGGGGTGAGAGGACAGGGCAGCAGAGGGGGGTAATACCAACACTTTGAGGCCAAAGATGCAATGCAGGGTGCCTGCTTCTTCTCTCACAGTAGAGGAGCAGGATATCTGCAAAAGGCACTGGGAAAGACTCAACCGCGCTCTGGCACGAGATGACCATCTCCTACGATTCACCTCTCCAGTACCTCTGCCACCATTTGCAACCTCAGCTTCCCGCCAGGAATACCGCAGCACCGTGTACAAGACAGCTCCCACAGCCCTGCATCTTAATTTGCTTTTCACTCGGCTTTATCTGTCTCATTAAAGGCAGTCTGCCTCATCTCCAGCGACTCCGACACCAGTCTCTAGCATGGTGGGTGCTTGTGTTTCCACCGTTGGGTTGAGCACTGTCAGCAGTGACAGCCCATGTGCATGAGTGCCACTCTGTCACTTAGTAGTGCTGAGCATGAAGCAGAGGCACCTTCCATCCCACATGTGCAGTCATTGAGGTATGTCCAGTCCTGTCCTGCACCCCAGAACTACCCCGACAGATATTATGGCTTCAGCATCACATGTCCTCTAGACAGAGGTTCTTTACCTGCTTGGCTGCAGTGTGGTGTAGTCCACCACATCACCTTCCCTAGATGAGATACATGAACCTGGGCTATTCCTATGCCACAAACCCAGTTCCTTCACTTGACCTGGTCTGTAACACAGGGACAAATTGGAGCATCTTTCTCACTGGTGTTTGAGGCGAAAAGTGAGGCCTCTTTGGTTCTTCCCTGTGTTTTTCCATCCATTTTGCTGTGTTTCCCTGATACCTCTCAGGGGCCTGCTCCAGCCCAGTGCCTGTCGGTGTATGTACCCCAGCAGTGATACACAAACCTCCACAGAACGTGGCAGCCCATAATGACAGCATTTTGTGACTCTGTATTAAAAACACAGCCTTCACCCACCTCCCTGAAAAGAGAGCTGCCATAAAAGAGTTGTGGGGGGACAAGTCCAGGAGACAGATGCCAGGCAAAGAAAGAGGAGCTGCTGCTTGGTCAACCTCTTCCCAACCCCTTCTCCAGTTCCTTTTTGTTGCTTATGAGCTGCTTATTTCTCCCCCTGCCCAGATGGCAAAACCTGAAGAATAAAAGGTGCAGAGTAGCTGGGATTTCGAATTCTGTGATTAAGGATGGAGGCAATTCCTCCCCTCCCTGGGCTGATAGAGCAGGCAGTGGATGAGGATGCTGGCAGCAGCTGCGATAGGCGCCTCTGCCGTCACCAAGCAGGGAGATTATTCTCTGGATCTCCTGGGCTGTTTATCAGGAGCACTCACTGCTGCAGCCTCTAAACCAGCTTAAACACCAACATTAAAAAATAATTAAAAAAAAGGAGAGTAATCTTTTCTGTAACCTCAGGAGGAGAGGGCTTGGGGAAGGGGAGCTGAAACCGGCCAGGAGGCAAGTCAGGGTCTTAGGAAAGGAGCCATAGGCACAAGCAAAACAGGCTCCACAGCCACCACTGCAGGGACCAACATCCCCAGGCAGAGGGATGGAGCAGCAAAACCCACTGGCAGGGGACCAAGAGACCTGCCAGCCTCAGCCGAGGGGCACATCACTGGGAAGCCAGGACAGAGGGAGCAGTGCCTGGGCTGGCGCATCGCCCTGCTGCTGCCTTCAGCATCATGGGGTGGGAACCATTGGGAGCAGCGGCTTCGCACCACAG
Source organism: Agapornis roseicollis (assembly GCA_002631895.1). Classification (NCBI taxonomy): domain Eukaryota; kingdom Metazoa; phylum Chordata; class Aves; order Psittaciformes; family Psittacidae; genus Agapornis; species Agapornis roseicollis. The sequence continues at coordinate 14,859 of NDXB01000745.1, forward strand.
CCAGGCTCTGGTACCCAGGCAGCAGAGCGATGCTCCCACCCCACACACGGCAGGGAGGGAGCAGCACATGTTGGGGATCATAAATTACATGAGAGTCCAGATCTAGGGACTGCCTGGGAAGAAAAGGCACATGGTCTGATTTCCTTGGGCATCCAGAGCCTTTGAAGATCAGAAGACAGCTAAGTGTAAGGCAGGCTTTCAAGCTGCCAGTGCAGGTTAGTGGTGGGCCAGGGACTCCCCAGGGAGCAAGAGCTGCAGGATTCTGGCTGCTGGGCTGGATCCTGCCACCCAGCCTATAGGAAGGTAAATGGGAACAGCTCTATCAATACCACATCAACATGCTCCTCAGTGGGTCCTTAGCACATGGGTGTGAACTGGGGAGCACCAAGCTGCTCATCCTGGCACGTCCTCCTCCTTGACATCCCCTAGTACCAGGGGTACCATGCCCAGGAGTGCCCTCTTTGTGCAGAGGGATGCCTTCTCCCCATCAGAGACCAAGCTGGATCCTCCAACCCTCCCACTGCCCTGAAATTCAGGACAAGCAAGACCCTTTCTGGCAGGCAGGAACAGCCCAGTCACTTGCATGAAAGGTTAAGACCACTTTCCAATTAGAGAGGCAGGAGCCATCGCAATAAAGCTCTTCTGAGGGGATATTAATCAGGGCATCTTCCTCTCACGGAAATGCAAATCAGCACAATGGGAATGGGAATGATTAGAGCCAAGGAATAATGCAGGCATTTGGATCACGGTTCCACAAGGGTGCAGGAGAGATGCCCCAGGCTTCCATACCAGCCATGGGACCCAGCTGAAGACATAGGGGAGCCACAGGCTCCACCTGGGAACATTCAGCATTGGGTTTTCAGGTCAACGCTAGCACCAAGACCATGGGAACACCACCAGTAACAGCAAACAAGCCCCCAGCTCTCGGGCTGGCTGCAGGGGTTTGGTCCATCCTCTTACACCCAACCAGGAGGGAGGTTGGAGGAGATGTGGGCACTGCAGGCACATGGGTCAGGGACCTGGCAGGAGAGATGGAGAAGACAGCAAGGAGGGCAGGAGCACGGGATAAAGAATGTAGAAGGGAAGGAACTAGGATGAAGAGCAAGAGGCAGTGCAGAAGGGGGCCAATGAGTGGGTCAAGGTGGTGGGGTGCACAGAGCATCTCCCTGTCCTGCCCAGGGAAGTGCTGCACCGAGTCCAGCTCTGCTCCTCGCGGCAGGAGGCATTAGATCCAGCTGAGCTGTTCCAACGCAGCGTGCATGTAAATCAGCTGGACAGGCAGAGGAGAAAAACAAGGGGGATGAGATAAGAGGATAGAGAGAGGCGAGGGGAGGAGGAGGAAGGAGAAAAGGGAGGGGAAGGAGAGGAGCAGGTGTGGAGAGAAAGAGAAGCAAAGAGAGGGCAAAGGCAGAAAGGGAGAGGGAAGAGGAGGAGGGATGGGGAAGCAGAGAGCAGCAGGAGGGCAGCGGTCTGGGCTGGGGTTGGTCAGTGCACCATGATCCAGCTCCCACTGCCCCAGGCAAGGAGCACAGAGTGAATGGGGTGGAGGTGCCAAACTGCAACTCACCCTGGATCACGACAACCCTGGGCTTGAGCACCCTGCCCCTTGGCTTCCCAACCCTCCAGGACCCTATTGTGGTCTTGGATACACCACCAACAGAGCTGATTTCCCAGCCATGAGGAGGATGCCCGATGGCCATGCAAGTAGCCAGGCTGCCATCCTGTAATCCCTCACCTGCAAACTACCAGATGCACACTTATGATGGAAGATTTGGTAGGCGCCAACCTGGAGGGGACTGGATCTGCGGGATGAAATGACACGGACACACCACTCCTCTAAGTCAGGAATGTCTTGCAAAGCACATCGAGTGATTCCTGAGAAATAACAACTGAGCCCTGGTCCTTTCAGCCAGGGAACACAAAGGCTGAACATTAGTATTAAAGCCCAAGGCTGAGGATCAGCAGCTTCATGAGGAGTTCTTGTGACTGGGCAGGAAATCGGGATCTGACATCAACACGTGCTAAGCAACCGATGCTGATGCAAACACCATCTGCTCTAATCATGACATCACTGTTAATTACATAAGGAATGAGAATGTCACCACATGCGGAGTCCTGATGTCACCAGCAGAGCTGGGAAAAGGGCTGGAGTAGGATCATGAAAACAATTAGCCCATAGCAGGAAGATCCCAGCTTGGAAAAGCAACAGCTAAAGAAGCACATCTGTGGCCTCGAGAGGGTGAGCAGAGATCGATTGCTCACTGCATCTCCCAAGAAAGGAATTAGGAGATATCCAATAACATTAAGAGGCAGCAGGTTCAAAAGAAACAAGAGGAGATGGTTCCTCACGTGCTGTGTGGTGCAGGAGTGGAAGTCCTTGCTGCAGCTCTCTGGGGATGATCACAGCTTACGTGTTTACAGAAATCAACCAGACCAATTAATGGGAAAGCCACTGAGGGGTATTAAAGACAAAATGCCACTTGCTTAGGGAGTCCTGAGCTGCCCCGTGCTTGGGGATGCTTGAGATGCATCAAGAGTTGATCACCAAGGGAACAGGCAGGGGACAGCCTGCACAGGTCCTTACACTGCACTAAAGCTGGCAGAGGACGTCTCCAAGCCAGCACACTGGTGTCAATACAGCCTGCATCACCCAAAGCTCCAGCAGCCGGGTGCATTTACAGCCCAGCCTTGGGTCATGCTGAACCTCCCCAGGACACAAAGCCCATGAGAGCAGGACCACTCAGTGCCACTATTAACACAACACAGAGCCACCCTTAACCTCACCTGGCCCAGCACTGGGTCACCCTCCCATCACGTTGCCAAATGCTGTTTCCCAGCCCCCCCAGCAGGAGCCGGGCTGGACGCAGGGCTCCATCCCTCAGGATCCTGGCCGCACGCTTCCCCATGCACAGCATCCCTTCCACGCGCGCAGAGTCCGTGCACGTAGCCATCCCAATTAAACCAGGCTCCGTGGCAGAGGGGCCTGGCAGCGCTGCATTTATCAGCCTGCCTGGAAGGGGCTTGTGCAAGCTGTCCCCCCGGCTGACGGATTAGACAGCAGACAATTAGGTTTCAGACACACACACGCAGGCACACAAATCCTTTCTCTCCATCCATCCATCTGCAGGGCCGAGGTGGCCGAGCCCAGCTGCGCGCCCGGCCCGTGCTGCTGGAGCTGCGTGCGGCTGAATAAGAACGAGCCCCCCGCGCCTGGGCTTTGCTCACACGATGAGCCCGAGGTCCCCAAAGAGATGACACAATTGCAATGGAAATCATTAACCCTCGGCAGGCCGGTTTCGCCTCCTCCTCCTCCTCTCTGCTCCGCAGCTCCCACTCTTTGGGATTCAAGGACAAAGGCGGAGCAAGGCAGAGCTCAGCCAACGTTGCGGGGAGTGAGCAACCTCCTGTGTTTGTGCTTCGAGGTGAGCTGGGCTGGTTTGGAGCTTGGATTGTACCAGATGCACCCCCTTGCTGCTGCGAGATTCCCAACTCCTGGAAACAGGGACAGCGTCTCAACATGAGCATCACTTCTGTGACATCCCACCAAAAGCATCCCCAAGACCAAAGCCATGATTGCTGTATGCAGATCCTAGGTGCAACACAAGCCAGCGTTACTTCTCAGGTTGTTCCTTCAAGGGCTATTGGGAACAATAATTCAGGATTTCAAAATTCATTGCAATATGAAATAGCAAAGGCAGCAATGGAACAAGCTGGGGTGGCTCCGCTCCGGGAGAGGATTTCTGATGGACTCACCAGAACGATGGATAAAGGGAAATTGGTAGATATAATGTAATGGGGTTGTCCTAAAGGCTTTGAGTGAAACCCCTCAGGAGATGCTCTTAAGGAACCCAAGAACTGAGCAAGACGTAAAACATTGCCAGGGAGGAGAAAGTGGCACAAACCTGTGCCTGCTGGTAAGGGTTGTGGGGAAGTGCGTGGCCAGGATCCTGAGGGATGGATTAGTGATGGTTTGAAAGCCAGAGCATGGCCATGCTCCAAGCCCAGCTCCTGCTGGTATCAGGAGTGAGGAACCAAGACCCCCAGGAAGGCAACACTGCAGATGCTTGGGGCACACCAAACCTTCACCATCAGCCCCAAGGATCCCTCCCTGCTCCTTCCTTGCTTCCCACAGTCTGTCTGTCTGAAGTTGTTTGTCCTCCCATGGGGGCCAGGGGTACAGGGCTGCAAGCATCCCCCCCTCACACCTACTCGAGGGCAGATAAGCTGAACATGACACCAAAAAGGACCATGTCAGCCCCCAGCCTTGCTCCTCACGTCGCAGCCCTTGATCTCCCCGTGTCCTTTCAAGATGCCTTTCAACCCATCCCGCATTAGGAGAGGGACACAGCAGGGGAGGGAGGCTCCTCCGGAAGCACCACTCTCAGCTGTGCAAAGAGCTTCTAAAAACAGCACCATGCTTTGCTTTTCCTTGAGGACAGTTTTGGAAGAAAGGCAGAGCCCATCTTAGAGCCTGGTACCCACCTTACCCAGAGGGGATGCAGCCAGCTCCAAGACAAGTGATGCCCAGGCAGAAATCACGACAAAGGGAACTCAACCCAACCTTAAACCAAGTCCAGCACTTTTGGGGTGTTCATTTTCATAAAATACAGACATAAGCCCCTATGTTATAAGATTCATCATCCACTAAAGGTAGAAGAAGCTTTCCAGATGCACTGGGGAGCATCTAGATGTTTGCCAATGAAGACTGCTGCTCTCCCAAAGCTCTGATGGTTAGTAGTAGTAGCTCAATAGTGAAGACATGAGGATGGACCTGGCCTGACCCACATAATACAGGAATCTAGGACTGAATGGAGGCTGCTGTGTCCATCACCCCTGAGCAGCTGGGTCTGCCCCACAGACTCATCAGCTCTTTTACCTGTGCCAGGGGCTGCCCACAGCCTCATCCTTCTCTTCACCAGCTCCTCAGTGTTCAGGCTAGACTTATTTGTTTAAGTTCCTGGTCATTTGGTCACCAGCCAGCAATATCCATCAGGGAAAGAGCTCCTCTCCTGCCCTGCTGCTCCGTGTCCCCTCGTCTCCCAGCCCTGCAAAGCTGAGTGTGCAGAGTCTCGGGAGATGGGCCATTTACCACTTCTCCCTGGGGACATCACCATCATTTCATGTATCAATCCATAAATCACCCCTCAGGTTTATCAAGGACCCGTGCTTCCCTCCGCAGCACTAAGCTGGGTATGGGGGGGAATTTTCTGACGACTACGCTGCATTTTCCTCTCCTCCTTTCATCCCATTACCCACAGCTATATCCCTTAGACCACTCTAAAAGATTACCGAGCTGGGTGGTTATGACCTTCAGATGTTTGTCCATCCCTGGTTTAAGTGAACTCTGAGCCAAGCAATGCTTAGTATTTAGACTGCAGAGAAATGCTCTTGTCCAGAGCACCTCCAGGCTGTGGTGGGGAAGTCGATAGAAAGGGCTGATCCTGCATCATTTGCCACAGCTCTGAGGCAGTTTTTCAATCCCAGCAGCTTTCTGCTCCCTCAATGTGATGTGTTCCCACTAAAAACCCCCAGTGCCTGGAAACCTCCCTGTGCGTGCTTCCCTCCTGTCCTTTTCCTGGGCAGAAGGGAGTGAAGGGACAGTTTAAATGGAGTGGTTCATGCAGAGGTGTGAGATCTCCAGATAAAGGTATCCAGGTGCATCCTTTGGGAGAGAAAGCTCTGAAAAAAAGCCCTTGGGAATTGCAGGGAAGGGAGGAACAGCTCTAGCTGCTTGTGAGGGGCCAGCCTCCAGCTGAAGGAGTCAGGGGCACCCAGTGCTTCCCTGTGTGCCAGGAGCATCACCACGGATGCCTGTTCCCTCCTGGGTAGGAGAGCTTGGGCAAGGTGAGGGTCAGGACCACAGGGAGGGATGGTGAGGTTGGCCATGGGAATGGAGATTTACTGCTCTGAGCACTATGAGCTGAGCCACCTGGATACCAAGCAGCAGCAGGAGTTGTTAGAGACCACAGCCTGATGTGTCCTACAGGCACAAAGGCAGGGAGAAGTGGGAGATGCTGTGATAGCTTTTTCCCATGCAGAAGGAAGTAGGGAGCTCTGGGATGTTTTCTGCTGGAGGGGGGAAGGAGAAAGGGGAAGGAGAAAGGGGAATGCACACTTAGATACAGCACAGGCACTCGCAGATACCAACACAAACACGCTGGTGTGCATGGTGTGCATCTGTGCCCACAACCCCATGCATGGGAGCTCACAGCCAGCACAGTGCTGGTATCCACTACAGAGGCAGGAAAGGGGAGAGGGAATGGAAGAGGAAGCAGGATGAGGTCCCCATCCACAGCACCACCAGCTTCAGGCATTCACCTGTCCTTGTCAAGCCCCAAACAGAGTTATGAGAAGAGCTTGTGTCTAAAGAGCATTCACTTGAGGTGGTTGTGATGCATCTTCTGCTTTTTGGTGCTTTGAGAGGGCACGTTTTCCTGTATTGCTTTCTGCTGTGGCCCCAGGAGTTGGAAGGGCTAACACAAGGACACTCTCTCCTTGTAGCCAGCCCAGGTTTCTGTTCCTTTGCAGAGAGCTTGGGTTCAATGTTTAGTCCCAACATAAACCCTGCAGGAGGCCCCAGTCTGACTCATGGAGGGGAAATGACTCGCTGTGGTTACAAAAGCATCACTTTCCCAAAGGGGAAAACAATCCAGCACGTGAAACAAAACCTCTTGGCTTCCTTAAAACTGGGCTGCACCTTTCAGGAGACAACAGATGACCCAGCCCAAGCCCCATGTGGGCTGAGAAACAAAACCTGGCTTGCTTGAGCTGAGGAGTATTTCCACTGGGAATCTCCAGGTACCATCCCAGATCCTGCACCACCCACATGACTAAACCCGGACCCATTTCAGTCCTCTGTGGGCAATGGAGCTGCCCCCAAACCTTCAGCCCCAAAGGGAACAGACCCTGGCTGCATGCAGCCCTACAGAAGAGCATCCTTGCTGCATTCCCTTCAGTCCTCCACCCCAATAGCACTGAGAAACAACCCCCTGGTCACCTCCACAATGGCTCTTTGGAGAGGGGCGATTCTGGCTTGAGAAAATCAAATAGCATGAGGGGAGAAAGGCAGAGAGAGAAAGGAAGGACAGGAGCCGGGCTGGGATGCAGGGGATGCAGGGGCTGCAGGTCTCAGCCCAGCATCGGGCTATTTTCTGCCTTTTCCTCTTCCTCACCGCCGCGTCGCCATGGCAACCCCATCAGCTGAGCGGCTCCGCTCCCGGCTCCGCTTCCCGCTCCATGGGGATTTTTGGGGTTGTTTTTTTTCCCCATCCCTTCTTCCCACCCTGGTTTCCTGCTCAGGCCCCATCCCAGGGAGGCTCCCAGCCAGTGCTGACCAGGGATTCTAGGGGTGCTCATCAGGTGCTTGTGAGCACAAGCAGAGATCACTGGCAGGACTCCCCGAGCAGCTCCCATGGAGGGGTGATGGCACTCGGCCTTGGAAGCAGAGCCCTGCACCAAGGGGGACCTTGCACGCCTCTCACTTCCCTATCTTTCCCTGGGAAATGTTCTTCCTTTCAATATCTTAAGCTCTGATGCTCCAAACACCTCCCATTGCAAAGGGCAGGCATTGAGCCACGCCATGGGAACAGTGCTGCCCTGGGATGCAGACACCACACTGAGAATGCCAGGAGAAGCCTTCTGCAGGTGATGGACTCTGCTGGGGAGAAGTTAAATACGGTCTGGGTGTAACTCCTCCTGCCACCAGGGTTTGTCAGCATCCAGAGATCCCTTCCAGCCCCTTGTTCCAGGACCCGAGACAGGGAAATCTCTCATCAAAAAGCTAGCTGAGACAGAAGGATGGGTACCTCAGTGGGCTTAGAATGAAACAGAGGAACATATCAAGGTGAGAATGGTGATGGAGGAGCTGGAAGAAGAGGGAGTGGGAAGAAGACAGGAAAGGCTGGGTTTTTCCTTCAGTTCAGACAATGCGTCCCGGTGTAACAAAAGAGCCCTCCAAAAGGGAAGAGAGGTTTGGAGAGCATCCCTTGGCATTAGATACCTTCTGCCACTTAACAACACTGCTCTCCTCTTGCCCTTTGAAAACCCCAACCTTAAATACAAAGCAAAGTCTCTGTCCTCTTGAAATCCTGACCTTGAGCAGCCCAGATCCATCTCTGAAGTACAATCTCCTCTTTCTTGCCTGGAGTTTGGCCCTGCCCAGCACCCGGCTGGCACATCCCCAGAGCACCATGAGCTCATCCTGCCTGCTCAGCTCCTCGCCAGGACATCGGAGTCCCTTTGGGGTGTTTTGCATTGAGTTTGGTGCCTTCAGAATAGCTGTGGTTGGAAATCAGAGGCTCAGTTAATCTGACCCTGTCATACATATCAGATGTGCAGCAGAAACAGGCCTCCAGAAAGCGTTACCACGACATTTGGAAAGGGGTTTTTTCCCTCCCCCTTCCCTCCCTTCTCTCTTTTATAGCAGACATCTGCAGCAGAAGAAGGACGAGGAGAAAGGAATGAGAAGAAACAGCAAATTCTTCCACCAGCCAAATCCCACTGACTCAAAGCCCCCTCCCCCCCCCCCATCATCCCCAAACCCCAACTTGTTCAGGGTCAGAATGCTGCTGGAGAGGCTCTGGATGGCTCAGCACAGCCTCTGGCACCGTTATCCCTGCACACATCCATGCCAGGCTCCAGGTTTCTTTATATGCCGAATCACGCTGACTGAACTGAAGGTGCAGTTCTGCAGCCGCTTGCTGGGGAAGCTGAGGAGGTTTTTTCCATGTGGTTTAAGTCAATTAGGAGCAGGTTGAAGCTGAAGTGAATTAAGGCGTTCAACCCCAAATAGGAGCGAGTGAATGCCTGGAGGAAAGGGGAGGGGAAGGCAGCTCTGCACCACTTTTAGCTAATCCAGTGCAACTCAACCAATATAAACCCGAGAACACACGAGGCAGCATCTTTCCTTCCTTCCTCCTCCCTGTTCTCACTTCTTCTCCCCCCTCCTTCCTTTCCTCATCCTTTCCCCATCCCCTCTGAAGACTTTTTCTCCTGCTGTTCCTCTCTTCCCCACTTTCTCAGCCCCCCCCCCCCCCCCCCCCACTCCCCCTCCCAACC
>NDXB01000745.1:23997-39138 GCA_002631895.1 Agapornis roseicollis
CCTCCAAGTGCTCACATGCACAGCGGGGCCAGGAAGCAGTTGGAGATCAAACTCCTGGCAGCATTGAAGCATCGGCCATGCTGAGAGCCCAAAACAGCTCTGGAGCAAGGAGGAAAAGCAGTGGGATAAGTGAAAAGCAGGAGGGTTTGGGTGCTAGCAGGGGAACCACTTGCAGCATGGGAAAGATAGAAAGTGGCAGGGAAGGGAATCTGCTTTATAGCACCAAGGAATCACTGGGGTTTGTCCCTACACAGACCTGCCTGTATCCATCCCCTGCCTGGATGTGGGACAGGGAAAGCTGTGTGCCCAAGTGACTGGGCTGATGGCATGGGAGCAGCTCTGCTATCAAGGAGAGAAGGGCTGTGTGGCCACAAGCATCCTTCATGGCATCCCTTGCTTCTCTATTGTCTTCCACAGGGACATCAGACAGCGTTTTAGAAGCCAGTTTTTAGAGTGTTTGGAACATGGGGTGGTTTTCAAGTTTAAAGGCTCCTACAATACCACCTTTCTCTGCCCCCCCCCCAAAGTCCTGAATCCCCCAGATTAACTCCCAGAAATAAACCCAGCAGTGTTTGACTCCTCCTAGACCTCATCTGGCTACTGAGGAGCCAGAGCCCCTGGAGGAAGGATGGCTTCTGGCCTCACACCTCAATGGTGGAGGGAGCCACTACACACACCAGGGTCCAGCGCTAGCTGCTGTTACCAGTTTCCCTTCAGCAAGGGCACAGAGAGGATTAAGCCGCTCCAAGCCTGGGCTATAGGACTGTACAGGTTTGCTGTGCTGGTGCAGACGATCTGCATCCATCCCCTGGAGCCCTCAGTGGTGTTTCCCCAGGCAAGGGAGGAGGAAGAGGATGGAGCTGCTCAGGGGATGCCAAGGCTCTGTGCAAAGGTACCTGCCATGCTCTGGCTGCCATCAAGGACTCACACATCACACAAAGACCCTGCACAAAGAAAACACTGCTGAGAGAACCCCCCAGCACCCTGCCTTGTGCCACAGCCTGAGCTGCAAAACCTTCATCCCTGGGTGCTCTCTGCAGAAGGGCAAAGACTCCGGATGTATCCAGTGATCCCTGCTGCAGGTTGAGCTGGGAACACCGTGCAGTTGGTCTCAGATTCACAGTACTGGCTGCTGCCAGCAAAGAAAAGGAGAAATTAGGGAGGAGAACAGCGGAGGCACAGTGTGGGGTCAGTTAGGAAAGCCAAACTTTGGGATGTGCCTCCGTGTGTCACCAGTGCAAATGGAACGGAACCCAGGAAGATATCCCAGGCTCCCCATTGGGTTTATGCCCAGGTAAGTGGGTGACAAGGCTGGTTCTGGCCACCCCATAGCCTTTTAGTCCCAACCAGCACCAACTCGGATGAAGATGTGGGAGCTGCCACACAGCAGTGCTGTGCTTTAAATGGTGCAGCTCCAGAAAGGGAAGTGGTGTGGGCAGGCTTACATAAAGGAGCTTGTGACCCATCACAAACATCTCTCCCCTCTCTGCTTCCCTCCACCTGCCTCAGCATCCAAGCACACCCATCTCATCCTGGGGACACACAGCCCTGGTCCATGGTGGGAGCACTGCAGGGCTGAGGCACTATAAATGCCAAGTCATTCTCTTTTACCTAAATACAGACATTTTTCAATGCTCCCTGATGGAACAGCCCAAAGAAGCCCTTCCCATGAAGGAAAAAGAGGACCCAGGCCTCCCTGTGTGGGGTCTATGCTCCCTTTCAGGACACATCAGGGCTGGCACAGACATCCCAAGACCTGGTGCAGGATTTCAGGAAGCTCCAGCTGAAAGAACATGAAGCAGGCATGTGATAATGGATAGAGAGGAAGGCTGGACATATGGGACAGGAAGCCTGATCCCATTCCTGGCTCAGTCCCTCACTTCCCCCATGACCTTGGACAAATTCCAGGGGCACCAGGTTTTCATGCAACTTCTCCTCCTGTTTAAGCCCAGATTTACCCAAGCAGAGCAGGTTGCTGAGCAGGCTGGAAAGCCAAAGCCTCGTCAGCACCTTGGTTCCTCCTTCTGAAGGGCATCACTCACCACAGCTGCCTTTGTGCTACCCCACTGCTCAGAGGTATTGGGGTGGGCAGGAGATGCTTCACATGTGTGCAGTGAAGTCCTTCACCTCCAGAATAGGTTGAGGGGTTCATTCACTAAGAGAAGCACTAAAGCAAACCCTCTTTAGAAGCCAAACCAAAGCGTTGAGTGTTTGCACAGAGCCAGGCTGAAGGATGGATTCACAAGTCCTGTTCTCTCAAGGGAGGTCAGACTCAGTGCTTAGACACAGTTCAAACACTCTGTGTTAAAACCCACCAAGGTTTGCAAGGGGCTGATTTCTCCCCAGTGCTTTGGGTTACCTGGAGCCCAAAGCTGCCCCAAGAGGGACAACACCTGTGCTATAAACCACTACTGCAGATGATGCAGGAGGAGTTTGGAACAGGCAGCAGTGAGAGCACTGGAACTGCCAAGCCCTGACATCCTGGACCCTGCTGGCCTTGGCTCCGTGTTTTCCTGTCCCCAGTAGCTGTGTAGCTGTCACCCAGCACAGCTTTTGGGAAACCCTTTGGGGCAGGAGAGCAGGGGCGAGCCAGCACCTCATCCTGACAGCACTGCTGATGGCAGCAGCAAGGAGGAATGGAAAAACACAGAGAGGAGGTGGATAAAGCTCCATTGTGAAGGTGCTCAGACCACACTCTGGACCCTATTTCCCACCTTTGGTCCCTTGTCTTGCCGGCTGCACGGTGCCTCCATAGGGAGAGCGTGGATCTGAGCTGCAAACTTAGAGGAGGAAAGAGAAAGAGAGAGAAAAGCAGAGAGGGAGCAAGAGAGTGTCTGCCTACAGCCCTAAGGGCTGTCACAACAGATAAAACCTCAGCCAGGCTTCGCAGTTTGAGCTCCTGCACGCTAATGCACAGCAGAGCTAAAAATACCAACGTGTGGAAAAGCAGAGGCTGCTGCTGCTGCCTTTGAGCTGATGGCAGGAGCCAGCTTCCCAGCCAGCCATAGACAGGGAATTGCAGCCCTGGAAAGGGGCAGGGGCACCTTGGGGGTCCCCAACACCACCCAGTGCCAGCTCTATCTGTGCTATCCGACACAAAGGGCTGGAGTGGGTTTGTGCTGATGTGAAGTACAGTATCTGGGCCACCTTCTGCTCTGCAGGGATGGCAGCAATGGGATGATGGAGCCTTGGGGAGAGGGGCAGACACATGGAAGAAGGGGAGGATGGAGCCTGCAATGGGGAGGAGGATGCACAAGGCTTCATGAGATGGCAAAAAGGGAGGACAGATCCAGTGCTCCATCCTTGGGGCTGCGATACAAGCAGCCCAGTGCTAATCCCCTTGTGCAAGATGGGAACAAGCTCATGGCCATGCTATCTCCTGGTTTATCCAGCCGTCTTCTCCCCAGCAATCCTTAGCCTATCTGAGGCCCAGGAATAGGAACACACTTAAGCATGCACTTAAATTCAAGCATGCACTTAAAATCTGTTTTCTTCAATGGAGCTGAAGGACGTGCTCAAGGATTAGCACATGATGAGCTGCTTTCAGCAAAGGTCAGTTCTCTGATCCAAGGCTCACTCAGGGCTCCCTTCTCCCAAACCCAGGCAGGGCACCAGGATGTCCTTGAGCTGTTCCATCCCCTCCTGCAGATCAAGCCAACACTGCCTGCTCCTGAGGACAGCCATCCTCAAACCACTGACTAACACCAGGCACTGAGCAGCATCACGCTTCCTGCAGCACGTTTGTGTTGTGCCCATCAGACAGTGAGTGGAGCCTGCACACAGCCCCAGCTCTGCAGCCCAGCAAGGTCCCGGTCTCAGTTTGGAAGCCATCAGGATGGGGAGCACTGGGATGGGCTCCCTCAGTTCTCAGCTGCATCTCATGCTCCTGCTCTGTCCCACAAATGAGACAGACACAACCATTCCAGGGTGATTTCACCCCAAGATGTGGAGCCCAAACTCAACCTCAGGGCACCAAAATAGAGCCTCCAGAGTGCTGGCTTATAGAGCCTACTCTGCATTCCAACACCTCACAGGGATCAAATCCCCCCCAAACCCTGATTAGCACCCCCAGCACTGCACCTCCCACACCAGCACTGACCCACCAGGGTTCACAGCTCAGTCACCCCATGCATCACCTAATTCCTTTCCTGCTCGCAATCATTCAAGACACCAGCACCAGGTCCCTGTGGATCCGTTTCAAGTTGCATTATCAGCACATTTGGCATTTCCATCATGCTTAGGATGCAGTCTATCTACAAAAGGCCAATGTATCTTGAAAGCAAGCCTCTGCCTTAGAGCCTGTACTTCACAGCAGGCAGCAGTGGTGCCAACACAGCCTTTGGGCAGAGAGGAGGGTCCTGCTTAACCCAATGGCATGGACCACACAGCCAGGGAAGGAACAACAGCCCCAGCTCCACTGATAACCCTCATTTCTCAGCACCAGCACAAGCCACAGAAGCAGGTCGGTTCCTGAATAGTAACTATAACTTAGAATATTAATGGATGTTTCTATGGTGTGTCAAGGAATTAAAAGGAAGGGGCACATCAAAAATTGCAGTGGTACCTAAGGCCAGAGGGTGAACACCAGGTTTTAATAGTAATTAAGACATCAGAATTGATGAGTTAGGCAAAGACAGTGCCCTCAGGCACTAACTGCAGCTGGGTCTATCTGCAACCACTTGCACAGGATGGGGCAGGAAAACTGCCTTTCTGATCCCAAGCTGAGCATCAGATGCTCCTCTCCGTCATGTTTGACAGCATGACAAGCACCCAAAACATCAAACCTCGGGGGCTTTAGTCCATTTCCAAACCCAGTAGACACCAACCAGCCCAGCCCCACACTTGCATTATTTCAAGGGCTCTTCCTGCCCTCTTGTTTTGCTGCACACAACACATTCATCTTATATCTAGACTAGACACAGAAACCTTACTCATCACCATCCAGCTGTAACCCGGTTGCTGGCAAGTATCACAGCACCATCCCAAGGTGTTGCAAAGCCTTTTGACTTCCACAAACCCCCTCATCCCAGAGCCATGAAGTTATGGAAGAAAACACAGGAAAAATCCAAACCTCCTCTTTCATTAAATAGGAAAATTCACAGCCCTCATGGTTAGAGGCAAAGAGCTGGAAACGCGAGGTTTGAAATGCAGCTCCTGGCCCCAGAAGCTGGGAAGCACATGGAAATTGAGATTCTTCACACAGGGCTTACAGCAGACTTTTGATCTGAGGGCAGCAACTGGCATTACAATCACTCTTATTTGCTTACAGCTGAGCATGCAAAGGAGATAGTTCCACCACAGCAGCATTCACAACCAGGAGCTCCTTTCCAGACTCAATCAGCTCCCGCAAAAAACTGGATGTCCATGGAGAAGCCAAAGCAGGAGCTGATCCCTTCTAACAACCAACCATGCTCCCACTAACAAGGAGCCCCATGGCCCAGGGAGACCAGGCACTGAGCAGCCACCTTGACCAAGCCAAACCCCCTCTGCAGCCCTCCCCAAGGCTCCCAAAGCCCCAGTTCCTCACCTCCTCAGCTCAGAAGACCCCTGGTGACCACCAACACCTCTACCAAACCACCAAATGGCTTCATCATCAAGCTTTTATCTGAGACCCCTCTCGAGGCAGTGCTGCACCAGCTGCAGGCACTCAGGATGGTCTCACCCCATTAGCACCCTTGAGTATGGAAACACACACCTGGAGACTCAGAGCTGCCCATGGCCTGAAAGGGTTTCTGAGAGCAGGCTGGTGAATACACTCATACATACCCATGAGAGTGTATTCCCTCCTTACCTGATGCTTTAATTTGAATGGCAAGATCTGTGAGACAAGGAGCATCTTATGCATTGGTCCAGCTGCCTGCAGCTAAAAGTGCAGCTGGGTGAGTTTCTAATGAATACTTAGGGACTCATCACCATCAACATGTTCTTATTGGTCTTCCCAATGGAGTTTCCAAGCAAAAGAGAGGCTTTGGACTTTTACAACGTTGTCACCATCAGGGTCACATCCAGCACAGGGCACGCACCCCACAGCACTCCCTTTGCCAGGCTCTGGGGCAGGTCAGCCCACCCCATCTGCTCCTCTGGGGGTCAGTGCAGCCCTCTCTACCTTTGTGCCCCATCTCCAGCCTCCTGAGAGCCAGAAAACCCAGACCCAGATCCCCCCCAAACCTGCCTTGATCCAAACTTGCTCCTAGACCAGCACTGCCTGTTGGTGCCAGCGCTGGCTCCCCTCACACACTCCTGCCCCAAACTCATCAGGCCTTATCACCAGCTCCGGTCTCTTGGAATCCTGCACACTAATAAAATCCCAACTAATTTACATCGGAGATGGGGAGTGAGTGGCAGCTGTTGCCATAGAAACCCTCTCCCAAGCCCTGGCTCCCTCCTGCAGCTCCGAGATGAGGGCTGGAAGCCAGCTCGGACCCGATGGCACTGGGACATCCCATGGTACTGGCCTCGGTGTCCCGTCCTCCTCCAGGCCCTGCCTGTTGCACCCGCAGTCACTGAAGGGTCTTTCCTTTTCCAACCTGCTCCTGGAGCTTTGGGAAAAACGTTGGAAAAGCTGAGCTGAGGATTGCACCAACAGAAGGAAAACTTGCCATGTGTCCAACACTGAATGTGGTTTGATTTGGTTTAAGTTGGACTGATGATTATTGAGTGCAGGAGCTCTGGGGGTGTTAATGCTTTGGGCTGATAACAGCACCTTACATGAGACCTTCTCTCAGCTCCAAGCAGGCTGGGTCTTTCTTTACCAAAGGAGCCCAGTTTACAGCATGAAAGCTGGTCACCAGGGCTTCACCATTCCCTGACAGCTTTGCTGGGCATGGGGACACCAACTCTCCATGGTGAAGCATCCAGCTTCAGCAAAAAAGCAAGCAGGGAACATGAATCAATCTGTCTGATCCATGAGGCTGGATCCTGCTCTCAGCTGCACCTCTGTAAAGCTGCAAGGAATCAGTTCTGAACTGACACTTCAGATGTCAGCACATCAGAGCAGCAAGCACACATGTACTGGGTAGGTACTGGTGGGGTGAATGTGCTTCCTCCCCCATGGACATCTTCCTCAGGTCTTCCCAGGAGCAGGATCCAGCCCACAGCATGGGTGCTCCTGGGCCTCCCCTTTTTCCCTTGGCCAAGCTGTCAAGGGTGTGTGAAGGTTGCCCAGTGGAAACATCTCCCTCATCTCCTACATATGTGCCATGCACCACACGGGTGCCACAAGTCCAGCACTGCGGGTGGTGGAAGGCTCCTGACCCATCACCTTATCCATCCCCAGGGACGGACATCCCCGGCATACCTCAGGATCTATTTATTGCTCCCTCCATCCCTCAGCTGCCTGCTCCATCACGTCACACAGGGAAAAACTGACTCAGAGCTCCCAGAGATAAGGTGACCACATCTGCAGCCCCAGGAATGCAATCAGAATAGCACCCAGCCACCCTGGTGAGGGAAGGAGGGGGCAGAATTCCTCCTTGCTGACCCCCTGATGGATCGTTGCCATGGAAAGCCGGCAGCCAGCGGCCCCAGCTGGGGTCTGCTGAAGGATTTTCCCTGCTTGGCCTAAGGCGAGGGCAAGGGCAAGGGGGGGAAGCGCCAGGGAAGAGCTTGCATCTGGCCCTCCCCTGCTAGCACGTGTGGAGCTCACCTCCCTCCTGGCTGGAGCATCCCGAGGTGGTTGTGATCCAGCAGCGGGCTCAGACGCTGCTGGGCAGTGTTTGAAGCACAGATAATAAACCCCATAAACAGCTCTGTGTTAATGACAGAGCGAGCAGGGAAGGGACAGAGAGATGGTAACACAGGACCAGGCTGCTGTCCTCTGTGATGCTGAGGGCTCTGGGGCACCCGTCCAGCTCCTCTCCCCTTCAGCCTGTTTCCAATCCCTCATTTTAGCATGAAGAAATAGGACACTCGTTTCTCTCCTGCAGGCAGAAACAATACCAGAGCTGAAACCATCCCCTCCCAGGCTGACGTGTGCAGGAAGATCTGTAGAACTTAGGGTGAAAAACCCCACCGTGGTTGAAGGTTGCACTGAGCTGGGCACTGCACGAGGGCTTCTTGCCCCAGTGCATTGGGATGAGGTGGGAAAGGCCAGAGCTTGAAGCTGCACGTTTACACCAGGCACGTTGGAATGTGGTGCCAGCAGCAGGCACCCAGAGGAGCCATCACCCCTCCTGCTGCCTCTCCGGGAGCTGGCAGGAGGGAATGGACAGCTGCTGCTCCATAATCATCTCTCCACCAGTGACAACATGCTGGAGCTCAGTTCCAGGAGACACCTTGGGAGGAAGAATGCATTTACAACAGCTGAAGCACCGGGAAGAGCATCTCCTTGCAGTGAACCAAGGATGTGCAGCAAAATAAAACGTGGCTTCTTGTTAACTCTTGCCTGTACCAAAGCAAGCAGTGCAAGAGATGCTGGTCAAATCCTGCCCATGTTCACAGGCATGGAGCTTTGTTCATTGTCTCCGCAAAGACACGTTGGCTCTGAAGGTACATTAGGGATTGGAAGCTCTCCCTGAAGGAGGGACCATGCCAAGACTTACTCTCTGATACCTGCTGAGATCATGGTGTCACCACGCACAGCAGCCAGCATGGGGAATGAGGTGCAAACCCATTGGGTCCAGATCCCAGCTCTGCTCTGGCTTCGCAAAGCATCCCTGACCCAGGAGGGGAAAGGGGAGCTGGAGGAGGGACAAGGAGGGGGAACACCACCTGTGTATTGATCTGTCGATATGAAAAGGGTTTTTCTGCTGGTTTCTGAGCTGGAGACAGGAACCTATTGAGTGCAAACCTCAGCTCTCCACTGCCCTGCTCTCAGCTGCTCCAGGCTGCTGTTCATTAGATGAGCATTAGCAGGAAGGCAGCTGGGAGGGATCTGGCTTGCTGCACCCTGTAGTCACCCACTCAACAGGCAGCACTCAACCATACCCATCAGAGCATCCTCTGGTTCCTCCGGCTGCCAGGCTGATCCAGCCAGGAATGGGCAGAGAGGCACCAGGGAGCAGACCTGGCTGACCCCGAAGCCATTGGCACCCCAGTTCCCCTACAGAATTAACCCTTTCACCACATTTCCACAAGCCCAGTAACAGGGCTTACTTTTGCACCAGCCCCAGGTTCAGCGCTGTAACCATGCAGGAGCCAAGGAGGCTGGAGCATGGAACAAGCGTTTTTCCTGCCTGCATCGTATTTGGGAGAAATTACAACAAAGTCGTGAGGATTTGCAGCTCTTTTCACACTCCTTTTCCCAGATTAACACATGGATCCACTTTCTGTTCAGCAGCCTGGGAGCGTTATTGTTTTGTCTTTGTCACAACCTCACACTCCCACATCCCAGAGCTTTCCAGCGTCCCACTGATGGATTTGGGATATCAAGAGGAGAGGAAGAGCTCACTTAATTAGCATGCACTTCTTCACTGGGCTGCAAGCCCCCAGCAACTCACATGGGGTTTTGTCCTCATCTTGCAGACCTGAGAGTGAGGAAGTAATGGGAAGACCAAGGGACATGACCAAGGGTGGTCAGCAAGAAGGTGGCTGAGCGATGGAGTCCTTCCTGTCCCCATGACCTGCACAGAACCCAGCAGTGACATTACAAAGCACTCTGTGTGCAAGGAATAACAGGAAGATCCCGTGTTATCCAGTTGCATAAAGTCAGTCTCCCTTGCTATCAACGAAGCGACACAGATTCAAGGAAACTGGGTTAGATCCACATTTATATTGGGATGCAACACTCACAGGTTAAGCAAAGTTCCCCTGACTGTCACTGATACCAAATCCCACCAGAGAAAAGACCCTGCCCAGATGAGGCTTGATGTCAAACCTTTACCAGGGGCATGGGACAAGCTCCCATTACATGTTGTCAAATAAACTTCCCAACAAAGGCAGGACAAGCTGTTTCAGCTGCTTTCAACAGCAGACATTATCCATGGAGCAGATAAACTCAGTTCAGCCTCACCTATGGCTCCCCCGCAGTGTCAGCACTCAGCTCGCTGCTACCAGCACATCTGCAATGCATCCATGCTGGTGTGGAGGGGGAAAGCCAGAGCCTCTGCACTGTCCTTCTCCTGCAGCGCTGGTCTGAACTGGCTGTGGTGGGAACAGGAACATGTTGCTCCAGTTTCTTACCCTGCCATCTCTTTCCATGTGTACTCCACTCTTTCCATGTGTGCTCATTCCCAGGCCAGCATGGAAACACAATGGGAAGCAAATGGCTGCAAGCTGCCTTGTAACAGAGGCAACAACCAGCCACCAGGTCTTCTGCAGACCATGGGTGAAGGGCTGCAGACACTGGTGGAGGCAGCTGGGTGAAGGTGAGAGCCACAGCCAGGCTCTCCAGCCCCAGAAGGCAGCAGTAATGAGGGAGAAAAGCCTTGGCTTGCATTTCCCCCCACTCTCTTGCTGCTCCTGATCACTCCCAGGGGATGCTTTCATTCTACCTCTGCTCAGAGAGACGTGTTAGCTGAGATCAACAATCCACCATGGGAGGCTGGGACCAGCTCTGGGACCTCCACAACGAGCTCTAACTTGCCATGTGTTGTGCACCTCCGGGTCTGAAACCCCTCCATGTAGCTCAGGAAACAGACTGACCAATGTCAGTGAGAAATAGCAGGAATTTGGTCAGTAGGGATGGACAACACCAAACCTATGCGCTCCGTGGTACGCTGGGATGCTCAGTGTTGGCTCCGGGGCTGTGCTGATAGGGAAGTGAACCTGGGGGCTCTCTCCTTCAGCCAAATCCAAAGGATAATTTTTCCCTGCTGTGTCCTAAGACCCAGCACATCAGCCCCCAAACACAACACTGCACCCCAGCACTGCACCCAGCAGCACTGCAAACCTCATCGTGTAGAGCAGCGAGCACATCCCCTCGAGCAGAGACAGAGCTCCAGCAAGAGCTGCAGGGAGAACTGTGCCCACTCCTCCATGCAGCACCCGTCGGATCCAGGCACTAACGTCCCCCTCCAGCCCCCAGCGTGACTCACACTGGTTGCTAGGAAGAAGTCACCATTTGCATGCAGCAGCTACCCCACGGTAGGGTGAGAAGCTCCTTCAGCTCTTGCTGACTCTCTGGGGGCAGGCAGCAAGCGGTGGCACCTCAGGGGCCAGTGTGGTACCAGATGGCAAAGTCTGGCATTTCCACAGGCATCTCCAGGCTGCTACCAACGCGGTGCGTACGTGCAGCACGCCCCAGACAATGCTCCCTTGCAAATGAGATGCTCAAAAGCGAGAAGGGAGCTGGGCACCCAACTCCTATCGGATTTAGGTTTCTTTCAGCTCCTTTACACTCGCAGCCTCAAAGCTCCCACCCTTGCCAAGCACCACACAGCATTAGAGCGATCGATGCCGGCGAGGGAGAAGCACACACACGCTCGCACCCACTCGGCACATGCTGCTCAGCACAGAGAGGGATGGAGCACACAGACCCCAATCCAAAGCTGAGCTCGCGCAGCAACAAAACCCAACACATCCACAGGCAATTCCTCCTGGCATCCGTGCAGAGCCGTGCCCTGGCCCTGCAGTGGGATGGCTGCTCCCGCAGGCGTGTGAAAAGCCCCGGCTTGGGAGAGAGGGGGGTAATTATATGAGAGGGGAGCAGCTGATTCAAACCCTTCCTGACCCCGGGCTGAAGAGTTCTCCTGATCGATCACGAAGATGCTCTTTCATTTTCCTCAAGCGTTTCGCTGACGGATGGAAAAATCAATGCCCCACAGAGGAGCCTGGAAGGGGGTGGAGCAAAGGGAAGAAAGGGAGAGAAAGGGAATAGGGAATGGAAAGGAGGAGAAGGGAGAGCAGAGAGAGGAATGTGCTGGGGGAGGCAGGGGCTCCTGAAGGGGATGGTGGGAAGGTGGCACCTCTAGTCATTGCCTACCTCTGAGGTTTGGGATCTCCTTCCCGTATGGAGGACTGATTGCAAAGCAAGGCTTCTCCTGGCTGTGTACCATGGGGCCGGGGCACTGCAGCTCCAGGAGACCCCACCAGGCTGGTGCCTTCCACACCAAGCATTGCTTCTGCAGCACCGATGAGGACCCCCGATCTGTGCCGTGGGGTCCCCCCCTGCAGCAACACTGCTGCTTTCCATGGAAACACCTCCCAGCTCCCCACACTGACATCCCTGGTGCCCACCATCAGATGTGGGGGAAGAACCCCTGAAGGTCCATAAGGCTTTTGGATGAGAATTCCCCATTTCCTTGTTTTCCAGGCAAAGTGCCCTGCTGAGATCCCCAGCTCCGACTCACTACATTTGTGCAGCCCCCAGTGCCTCCCCAGGCAGAAACGCTGCCTAAATGGACTTCATCCCTTCATGGGAGGTGGAAACCTTTGCTAAGAGCCACACAACTCATTCAGCTCTTGGGTTTCAGATTGCTGTGGTTCGCAGAGAGATGCCAACCCTCCCCACTCACAATGCTGACACCAGCCCTGGAAGAGGCACCCACCAATCTCCCCTTAGGCCTTGGGAAAGCCAGGCACACGCTGCTGGACGCAGCTGAGGTGGCAGCCGGCCTCCAACAGTTGGGGTTTTCCAGTGTTTTCTTCCCCACATCCTATTAATAATTAACACAGCTGCAATGAGACCGGCTTTTAAGAGGCTTCGCTGCTATGGGCTGTGTTACAGTCCCTCTTCCAGGAGCAAAGGTTTGTCTGTTACCACTGGAAACCAGGAAGGCTCCAGTGTCAGCCAGGGGATGCCGTCCTCATGGGAACCTATTGCCATATCCCCACCAGGCTCAGCCAACCCATAGCGCTGTGGGAGAGAAGGCTCATCCTGAGCTCCTTCCCAGAATTCCACCCTGGGTTAGGGACAGCTCATTGGGACATTTTATAATCACCACCTGAGCTGGGTGTGAGCCCACCAAGCAGCAGGATAAGCAAATGTTCTCCCTTGAGATGGGAGTTGGAGGTTAAAGGACAGGGTTTAGGGGTGGTTTCTGCCCACCAATGCACAACCCTGTCCCTTAGCACCTACAAAACAGCAAAGCCAGGGCCGAGATCCACGTTAGGTCTCTCCAGCGGGTGATTTTCGGGATGTTCCTTTCCAAAGGGCAGGGAGCTCCTTCCCCATCACCACAGCGCTGTGCCAGGATGGGGGTGATGCTCTGCGCCACCAGGAAGAGGGAGAGCAGGGCTCAAGCTGCCCCCAAAGCTTTGCACTGAGCAAGCTCCAAACACCCCGCCTGGGAGAAACAGGAGCAGAAAGAGGGCTGTGACCGAAGCAAAGCCCTCATCCCGACCAGCCCCTCTCCCTCTAAGTGCTGGGCCCCCCGCGGAGCAGCAGCACCGGCCGGGCTGGTTGGGGCAGCAGCAGCGCTGCGGGAGGCAGAGCGGGGCCTGCAGCTCTCCTGCAGCAAACAGCTTCCACATGCACTGCCTGCCGCAGCAGCACGCTCATCCAGCACACGGCTGAGCCCTGGAGCAGCATCGGGGCGCTTGGGGCTGGGTGCTCCCAACAGTGGCTTCTCCCATGAGCCCCCCATGGTCCCTGGGGCTGTGGGTAGCTCGGGGTGCCCGTTCTGCAGCTGTGTCACAGGTCCAGAGCTGTTGCAGGACCCCCAGGATAGCAAAACCCACCCTCAGTGTGGGCACCACTGCTGGCAAAACCCCTTGAATCTCCTTTCAGCTGGATCCCCAGTTTTCCTCTTTATCCCACATTGTCCGCATCCCCTATGGCCATCATGTCATGCCTCTCTTCCAGTGAGGACCAGACCAAACCCACCAGGCTCAAACACACATCAGCCTTTCCCCCTGCTCCCAGTGACAGTGTCCTGAGCCCCTTTGTTCTCTCTAAGACAAAGCCTCTCAAATTAAGGGTTGGGAAAGGCTTTGAGCCCCTGGCCCTGTGACAGAGCCTGAAGCCCATGGGGATATCAGAGACACACCACCCAGCAAGATCCAGATTGGGACATCCAGCAATGGGATAATCCCATCAAGGCCAGATTGGAGCAACCCACTCTAGTGGCAGGTGTCCCTTCCACTAGAAGGCCTGAGCTTTAAGGTCCCTTCCAACCCAAACCATTCCATGAGTGTGTGATCCCGGCAGCCTCCGGGGCTGATAAAGCCCCTCTGAAGGCAGGGAGCAGGCAGGGAGCAGGCAGGGCTCCGGCTCACTGGCATCCTGGCGGGTTTACGAGGAGATTTTTAGCAGCCCCAGGAACAGTCCCTGGATTAGAGCTACAGGCTTCAAACGGAGCTGCGGAGCGCGAGAGCCGAGGGCTGGAGTCGCTGCGGCTGAAAAGGGAATGCTGCACATTATAAATAGCTACCTCACTGGCAGCACATCTGTTTCAGGCAGCAGCTCAGGAAGGCTGTGCGTGTTCTGGTTTGGCTATTTTGGGGGAAAGAGACTTGAAACTCACTCGTTGTTATTATTTGCCCACGAGATGTGAGCGGGGCCTGTTGCTGCTTAGCCTTGTCCAAAGAGCAAGCAAAGGGAGGTGAGTTTCAAAGCGTACTGTGGTTGGTGTGAGGGGCCCTCGCTGAGGGGTGGTAGCAGCACCCCGATGACACCCGGATCAATAGCACTAAATAAGGGGATGGGGACAGCACAGCCCTTGTCTCTGCTGTGCCATGAACCACCCTATAGCATTGGGAAGCTATGGGGATAGGAGGGAGACAGGCAGCGATGAGGCCAAGGCAGGCGTCAAGGCTATGACTGATGCTCCCAAAAATGCCATGG
Organism: Agapornis roseicollis; assembly: GCA_002631895.1. NCBI lineage: Eukaryota > Metazoa > Chordata > Aves > Psittaciformes > Psittacidae > Agapornis > Agapornis roseicollis. The sequence goes on from NDXB01000745.1 coordinate 38,660, forward strand.
GACTGCTACATCCTCCTGCTGATGCCACCACGTCTCCGCATGGCTCTGGCCCATCCCTGCACCAGAGGAGATACTGGACTCCCTATGGGACCAAGAGGAGCAAGGCCTGGTGATGGGACAGAGGCCACAGCCCCAGGGATGCTCGAGCCCCTCGAGGGCAGGAGGCAGAGGGCTGAACCTGTCTTTCCAAGTGCCACTGTCCCACATACGGGGCGCCGGAAGGGGATGAAGAGGAGTCCCAGGTCCGGTGGCATCGCAGCAGCCCCTCGGGCCGGGCTCTCCCGTCCAGCCCAGCAAGGGCTCATTAATCACCCGGCACCGCGGCGGGATGGAGCCCTCCCCGCCAATCCCCGCTCCGTTACCACAGAAACAGCCCTCACCCTGCACAGGCTTCAAAGGGTTTTGTGCTGTGCCTGTGTGCGCTGCTCCCGCTCCCCCTTCCCGTTGTTGTTGTGTGTGTGTGTGCGAGAAAGAGGTGG
>NDXB01000746.1:5374-46501 GCA_002631895.1 Agapornis roseicollis
TCGCATTGATTACTTTAACCCTCCCCTCAATCTTTTCCTTTTACTTATAGTAGCTTTGCCCTCTTTCCCCTATGGTACTAGAGGATGCCCATCACTGCATACAAATCCCATCAGGTGTTCTGGGCAGGAGTGTGGCCTTTATGAAGGACACAATGGATGTTTCTATTTCTCCTAGGCAAAAACATATACCAAGGTGAGCTTGGCATCATGTTCTGAAGGGTGGCCCAAGTCATTGCTTGACAGAGAATATGAACACAGAAGAAACAGTCATGCTTCCCTCAAATGCTCTCCTGACCATCAAGAATTGCAGGTTAAAGAGCTTTCAAAGCAGGATTCCTATGGAGCCCATCAGAGAAAGAGAATCCTTCCAGATCCCTCCTCTCCATCCGGAGATTGTTATGAATGCAATATCATTGCTATGTGCAGATCTGCTCTTCCCCCCCATCCCCTAACTGTGCTCTCAATGGCTTTGGCATTCGAAGCTCATGTGTCCCTACACAAAGCAGAGCAATTCCAACATGATCTCAATGTGGTTTTCATTACAGCATTAACAAAACATCTCTTATTTACGGGTCAGTCTTGCAGTTGCTTTAGCTCAGAGTGTTCCAGTGTTTTCCTACATTCCTATCTCCCCACAAAATGGTTTGAAATGAAAACTTTGCTTGCAGAGCTGTCATAAGGAATGGCAAGGATGAACAGAGATTGGGCTTTGGTGGCTGGTGCAGAGGATTATAGAGGTATTTTGTCTTATCTTGGGTGACAGAAGCATTCAGGTTCTATGATTCGATGATTCTGAGCATGTACTGGTCTGATGGAGCAGAGTCTTCTCCCCTGCAGGAGACATCCTCGAAGCACTGATTGAGATATACTTTAGCTGAATTGAAGGCATAAAGAGAGGGATAACAGCAGGAAGTTGTTAGTCTGAGAGATGGGAAGTTTGACAAACAGCTTTAGCATCCTCTTCGGGACTAAACTAGTGCTGATATGGTGGGTCCAACAATCAGCACTGTGAGAAGGCACTGTGCTTCCTCTGACCCCCTGTAAGGAACCTGCAGTTCTCAGTGTGCCACTTGGTTCTGGGGTGGACCAGTAACCAAAGAAAAGGCTGTTAAATACCTTGGTTATATGGCTAAAAGAAAGTCCTGCTGTCCTGGCCACCTTCTCTGGGGTGTTGTACCTCTCCTTCATTGGGGTTTGTTCTTCTGTGTTAAAACTTAATGCATATATTGAGGCTTTTATTATTATGGTTGGGAAGTAGTCCAAGTGCTGGCTTGCCAGGAGGTTACACCCTGCTAATGGCGAAAGAAACTATTCCCTGATGCTGGAATAATAGATTTTGCAGGCTGCAGATAGTTGTTAAAGGTGCAGGAATGCTGGGTAGTGAGTTTCAGGAATGTGAGCAGGAGCGAAGGACCTTGTTGAAAGGGGACTCACAGAAAACAGATGGATTTTTGTGTGGTTTTTTGCTGTTCCTTCCCTATCTCCAACCTGAACTCCCCCGTTTCAGTCTGAACCCATCACCCCTTGTCCTGTCCCTACAGTCCCTGATGAAGAGCCCCTCTCCAGCATCCTTGTAGCCCCCTTCACACACTGGAAGCCGCTCTGAGGTCTCCATGCAGCTTCTCTGCTCCAGGCTCAACATCCCCAATGTTCCCAGCCTGGCTCCATATGGGAGCTGCTCCAGCCCCTGAGCATCCTCGTGGCCTCCTCTGGACTTGCTTCAACAGCTCCATGTCCTTATGCTGGAGACACCAGAACTGCACACAGTGCTGCAAATGGGGTCTCATGAGATCAGGATCATCTCCTTTGATGCACTGCTCACATTCCCAGTATATGGGCTGCATCAAGCAAGTAAGATGCTCAAGCTCTGCCCATGACTGGCATCTGAGCTGTGCTCCAGGCTTGGGCACCCTGTCTATACCATTGCCAATGGATATAGACATTGCCAATGTATCCATTGCCGATGGAAACAGACACACAGTGGGATTTCTTCCTGGTTACCCAGCAGGAATCACTTCCTGGGCAGCAGAGACATGGAGTGGAGCGCTCCCCTCCCGGCCTTCCATAGCTCTTCCACTCATGTTGTCAGCTGAGCAAAGGCCAAACCACAAGATTCCCATTCTGGCAGGGGATCTGGAGTTTGGGAGCATTCAGGCCCATCTCTTCCTGCACCAGGCTGCAGCGAGCTCCTTCTGCAGCAGAGAGAAGCGGCGTTTCACAAGCGCATCCTGCAGATACGGAGGCAACAGCAGATGAGGAGTGTTGTTTTGTTTGGGTTCCCTATGTGAGTTTTCCAGGAAGGAGTCAGACGTCTGGAGTCATGCAAACCAAACGGATCCTCTTTTGTTTAGAGCAAAGGAAAAGGACCTCTCATTTTTGTGGTGAAACACAGACATTTTCCAAGCAAAATCATCTCTCCCTGTAGCCAGCCCTGAGCTCCCTCCTGGGACCCGGCTCTGATAAACTGGATAGAGAGGCACAACTTCCATGCAAGTTGGGGGTGGGAATAGAGAGAAAGAGAAACAAAAAGCTCATGGCATCGAAGTAGGCGGCCTTGTGGAATCAAATCAACTTTGTGTCAGTGAATGCTGGCACGGAGACTGCTGTGGCCTTTGCTGCCAGTGTTAGTGAAGGGGAAAACAAGGCATCGCTCTTCATTCCTTTGGCATGTGTCTGCTGAGGCAATGCCATAAATAGAGAGGACTTAATGATATCTTCATGAATCAGGATGAGAAGAGATCCAGGGCCAGATTCACCACCACTGTGCTTCTCTTGCTTGTGCAAGGTGGGGAAAGCTGCTGGTTTGGTTGGGTAACTCCATTGCAAACCAGAGTGAGTATGGGATGCAAGCTCAGCATCAATCCAGTGCCTGTGCTGCTGGCTGTGGGAAGTGAGGGGTGTACATTGTATCCCTCCATTGTGTGCTTTAAATGCCTCTTGCCTGTCTGCCTCTCTAGTAATGAGGAAGTAATCTAGATAGCATGGTGTTGGCAAAGGAATACCCTGTGCTACATACATCTGCTCAGAGTGTTTAATGTAAATGACTGCGTGTGTTCTTACCATAGAGCCAAATTGGAAGGGACCTTAAAGCTCATCCAGTTCCAACCCCTGCCATAGGCAGGGACCCCTTCCACTGGAGCAGCTTGCTCCAAGCCCCTGTGTCCAACCTGGCCTTGAGCACTGCCAGGGATGGGGCAGCCACAGCTTCTCCATTGAACACATCCCAGTGTCCCATCACCCTCACAGGGAACAGCTTCTTCCTTTATCCCTTACACAATGCTTGATCCTATTTATGCATCAAGAGGGAGGAAAAACATTAATTAAGCTTGGTCTTGAAGGCCTGTATTGCTGATCTGGTCATAAATCCCAGTATCTCTATTTTCCAGATGAGAAGCCTTTTGTAGTGGAAGATACCTACTTACTGTGCCCAGCGCCTGTGCTGCAAGAAGTTGGCATGTATGTGTTTTACTTTCCAGTGGGAGAATGAGTCTCTGTCTTCTCACTTTAACCTGTTCCTGACTTATTCCTTGTGGCTGTTTTTCAGGGAAGCAGCTCTTCAAGTCAGCATGAACGATGGTCTGAGCTTCATCTCCAGCTCCGTCATCATCTCCAGCACACACTGTGTAAGGTTTGATTCATGCTCCTACAATGATTCAGTAGGATGGTGGGACTTAACAGCAGGCATTTTACACTGGGATTGGGTACTGTGGGAGCCTGGTGTACAAGGGAGCTGTTTCTCTCTTGGAGAGGTGAGCTTGTGAGTGTGCTCATATGATTTCATATGTGCCATAACATGGCAACCCTCTTGAGTCTCCAGCGCCATGGACTCTGCTGTAGGATGCAGACCAGAACAGGACCAGCAGTCATTGGTCTGGAGGTGTCTGTATCTGTATAAGAAGCATGTCTGTGGGCTTTATTAGGTAATCTGATTCCTCTACAGCAATGTGCTGCTGCTGTGGGAGGTGTGTGGCTGTTGTAATCGCTGCCTTTGTCTGAACATCAATGTGGACCAAAAGATGGGGGAGATTCTGCACTGTAGGAGCTGGTTTATGGCTGGTAACAGGGAATTGCTGTGTTCAGTCTCTGGTGCAGCCTGGCAGGGGATGATGAAACCATTTCTAATTCATGGTATTGCTGAAGATGCTGCTTATTTTAAGTCATGCCTATTGGGAACAGGGCATCAAACGACTTGTGCTGAAGGAGGAATTCACTTTGAGTTCAGAGCAGTCCTTTGTGCTTCAGTGTATTCAGCTTTATCCATCTGTGAGCAGACTGATCTGTTCTGGGAATGGCTGGGATGCTGCTTTACTTCTTCTGTGTGCTTTTGGGAAGCCAGAGTAGTTTCACCAGCAAATCTGTCCATGGGCTGCTGTCCTCCCTGCCCAGCAAAGGCACATTGTGCTTTATACAGAGCAAGTGAAAAGCTGTGTTGTGATACATGGGTTACCAGCAGCCTGCTGTGCTCTTACAATGGCTGATGCACAAGAGGAGAAAAGTCTTTTGTGTCCCTTGATGTTGCTGCTTGCTCAGTGAGGACCAGACTGTGTGGAAACAGAGCTTACAGGAGGGGTTATATTCCAAACCATACAACGACTTCCTTATGCCTTTAAAGGAGGGAATTAGTTCTATTAGTTAATCTTTCAGTTCGAGTTCTCTTTGCTCACTGGCATTTGGGTATTGTCAGCAAATTGCAGGCATATTTTCCTGTGTTTTGCTTATATGAAGCAAGACCTGGGATAGAGTTCTTAGAGGCAAATTATTCCTTCCTGATAGGCTTCCTGCTGGGGATGGAATGATTATTTCTAGGTTATAGGAGGTGAAATATCCGCTCCTTTGCTATTGCCTTAATCACTGTTAAGGAGCCTTCTTTTGCCTGTGCTTCGTGGCAGTGCCTACTCCTCTGATGCCTCCAGCCTATGAAACTGGACTTGCAGTGCAGCCAAGCAGCCAGAGTTCAAATCCAGGTCCTACATCCAGCCATAGATGCAGCAACATTCACCGGTTGCTTGGAAAACCATAGCACAGGCTTCGCTACCGATGCTGTTCCTCCTGGGTGCATTAAGTGATGCTACTTCAGTATCTGTCAGCTCCGAATTAGGCCACTGCTTGGGCACTGGGTGGGGTTTTGGGGTCCTGCTTTGTTACAAGGAGTCCTACATAAGCTAAACCAGTTCTGGAGCTCTAAGATCCGGGCCCTTTGGAATCCACTTGCCTGGACTGGGGGTGTCTGTTGTGCTTTGAGGGGCTCCTTGTTTTCCCTGGCTTTCTGCTTCCTGAAATGTGGGAAGCTTCAGGGATTGCAGCCCCCCCAACAGTGCAAGGACTGTCAGAAGCTGACCTGCCTGGGTTCTGCTGTATGTATGACCGTATGTGCCTTACTGTGTCCTTTCTATGGGACTCAAGGAATTGCTGCCTTGGGTTCCCAAAACAACATTGCCAGAAGGGCTTAGCTGCTGCTCTCTAAGCAAGCCTCCAGGCTTTCCTGTCCCCACTGCAGTTCCCCCCCTCTGCTGAAGGGGAATGGACCTTTTCCACTCAACAAAAGAAAGGAGGAGTGGGAGAGGCTTGTAAAGGTCCTTTTATTGCAGAGAGCCTTTCAGTATCTCCATCATCAAGCCCGTTTGCTTGATCCCAGTGATCCCAGCTGGATCAGGTGGAGCGAAATCTCCATTTAAAGGGTCCAAATTCAGTCCCTATCATGGTCAGGTATGAAACAGTCCTAAGCAGGCCTCTGGGGTTTGGTTTTGTTGCTCTCCTACAGCTTTTTCAACGTATTTAGAGGCAGGAGAGTTGGTCACACATAAGGGACCCTTTGAAATCCCTTGGGATGAGTACCACGACAGTGATGCTCCACATGCAGGCTCTGTGTGGTGCATCAAGAAGCATCATCAGAACAAAGCTCGACTCCCTGGTCTCATGCAGGGACGAAGGGGAGTTGAGTTGTCTGGCAATGGGAAAAAGCATTGATTGTGGAATTGCATGGGATGGGCAACCTTTGCCTCCCAGAAGGGTGAAAGCAAGCAAGCAAGAAGATAGAACCAGGTTAGTAAATGAGAAGCATTGGGCAGGGCATTGGTTTTATGGGATGCTGGTCAGCAGATGAAGCTCTAGCTCAGGGCAGGGTGATGTTCCAAGTAAACATCCAGCTCACTTGTACCCTCCCTATGCATGGCCAATATGATTTGTCCCTCGAAGGCTTTGCTGACTGCATAGCCCAGACTGGGGATTAGTGAGTGGCTTCTGGTAGAGCTGCTGTGACTGTAAATCAGGGGCTGCAGACAGCACTTCAATCCTGCTCCCCACTAACTTACATATTACCCAGTTAAACTAAGATAGGGCTGTCCTGAGTGTAATTTAGGGTGTTGTTTGGCCTGGGTTATGTGACCACTGGCAGCAACCCCAGCAGAGCAGGGGAATGGCTGGAATGAGTGTTGTTAAGGTTTGGAGGCAGCCTGCTGTTTATATAAGGGGGATCAGATGCCAGCATCTTCACTACGACAAAGCTCAGCTGGCTGGAAGTATGTGATGACTTTGCCTCTTGGCTTCCTTGTCTTGTGGTTTAATCCCACACAACCACTCACTGTAGGGATAGGACAAGGGGTTCAGACTGAAACAGGGCAAGTTCAGGTTGGAGATAAGGCAGAAGCTCTTCCCTGTGAGGGTGCTGAGGAGCTGGCACAGGGTGCCCAGAGAAGTGATAAATGCTCCATCCCTGGCAGTGCTCAAGGCCAGGTTAGACAGAGCCTTGGGTGACACGGTCTAGTGTGAGTCATCCCTGTCCATAGCAAGGTTGGAACTGGATGATCTTCAGGTCCTTTCCAACCCAAACCATTCTATGGGGGAGAGAACCTGAAAGGTGAAAGTGAGAAAATTCATGGGTGGAGATCAAGAGAGTTTAACAGGTAAAGCAAAACCTGTGCACAAGGAATCAATTCACCACTTCCATGGTCACAATATGATATCATCATTATTATTAATGATGGGTTTAAAGAGCAGTTTCATCCCACTGCTCAAGTCATGGCACCTTTGATAGCTGAAGGCACCAAGAGCTAGTGCCCACTCTCTGTTGAACATAACCCCTCCTCTTGTTGTAACAACAATAATATAAGGCCCAAGGCCAGAAGTGCAATGGGCACTGAGCAGCCTCAGCTTCCACTGAGACTAAGTACTAAGTGCTAAGACCAAGACTAAGTACAACTAATTCTTCTTCCTCACCTATTAGTCTCAGCATAGCACCAATTTGGTGTGTGAAGTTGCCCCACATCAACCCTTAGAGCTCTGAGCCCTGTGTGCATTACTGTCACCCACACCAGCTAAAGCCTGCAGAGCATGTGCTGCAGTGGTGTCTGCTTGAAGTAGCAGCAAGTGATGGCTGGTGGAATTGGGAGGCCCATAACAAGGGGGTTACTCCTGTTCCCATGTTGGGAGTGCAAAGAACTAAGAGAGGGCAGGAGTAAATCAGTGCTGGGTATGGATTTATCCACCTGCAGAGGTGCCCGGAGCAGGTTTCACACCAAGTGTGCTCAGGAATAGGGATGTCCAATAGAGGACACATGAAGGCAGCGTGTGGAGGCAGGAAGCGAGTCCCACTCTGCTGCTGCCAAGTTCTGCAGTGCAAGAAGAGCATCTCGGAGAGGAGCCAGGATGAGAGCTGAAACAAGGCTTTGTTCATCCTCTCAACTGGCCCCAGAAGAGGAAAACCCACTGCTGACCTCTGGCACTGGTAGCTCCCAGCCTCAGAACTGGAAGGGAGGTGAAACTGCAGTGCTGCAGGGACAGCATAGAGCAGGTCCTCCTGTGCAGCTCCCGATGGGAATAGCAGGGGTATCACTCAGTGATGTTCCTGCACTCCCTCTATCACTGAGGTGCTTCTCCTCAAGGAGGAGAGATGATGGAGGTACCCACGTGTGGGCTGGGGGAAGGTTTCTGTGGCAGGATATTAGACCTGCTTTGCACTAGCATTGATTGAAACTCATCTTTATTTGCCACATGTATCCTGTTCATAATGGATGTCTTCCTGGGTCATGCCATGCTCCTTCAGGAGGAGGGCTTGGGGAATGGTGCTTGTAAAAAGGAGCATCTTCCAGCTGAAAAGGGAAGGTCTTCTCTGTGAGGGTGCTGAGGTGCTGGCATAAGGTGTCCAGAGAAGCTGTGGCTATCCCAAGGCCAACCAAAGTTGTTTCCTTAGGCTGAACTGAGCCTGTTCTCAGTGTCAAACACAGCTCCGTGCATTATTCCATGGTTCAGTGTTTCCATGAACATTGTTGTTCCAAATCTTGATTAAAAGGAAAAGCGAGGGATGAAAACAGACATTCCAAAGGCTTCAGCCCTCCTTCAGCAGCTGTAACACTGGGAGGCAGATTTCAACATGTCAGGGGAACCTCAGCAAGCTATTTGCGCAGGCGCTTTTCCTTGTTTCTTATTCAGTTTGGTTAAGTGGCAGTTTCCAGCTAAGCATAGTTCTAGCTGTATAAACCTATAGATAGGACACAGGACGATAGCTGGATTCTATCAGAAGCTGACCAAATGAAGACAAAACAACCCAAAAGCAGAGTTGAGGCCACTTTGGGTTATTAAGAGCGAGGCTGCACCTCGAATCCTGTGTTCAGCTCTGGGCCCCTCACTGCAAGAGAGACACTGAGGGGCTGGAGGGGGGCCAGAGAAGGGCAATGGAGCTGGAGCAGGGCTTGGAGCACATTGCTCCAAGTGAGGTCTCACGAGAGCAGAGCAGAGGGGCAGGATCACCTCCTTTGACTGCTGGTCACGCTCCTTTCCATGGCAGAGCTGACTCAGCGCTGCTCAGAGGAGCAGGATGACCTGAGCTGCGGACACACGGACAGCTCACGTCATGCTTTCTGTTGGGAGTCAATTCTAGCACTGCTTTTAGTTTACACTGCAAGAAGAGAGCAGGGTTCCAGAGAAAGGAGAATGCTTTAACTGCAATGAAACACTGTGGTGTGAGCTCTCTTTACCAATCTGTTCCTTTCACTCTTCACAGTACTCTGAGGAATTGCTCTAATCTTGTTCTGAAGTGTGGGGATCAGAAGGTCAAGACTAAACCTGTAACTCTGGGCAGTGAACTTGAGCTCTCAGTCTCATTGCAACAGGGGGTGGGTGCCACATTGGATGCCTGAGGACGGAGGAGAACTGCATTTGGTCTGAAGGATAAATGGAGTATGGCAGTGGCCTCTGGACATGTACTTGCCTGGAAGTAGGATGCATGGGATGCATGGAGGGTTAGTGCTGCTCACACGCTCTCTGTGTTTCTCTTCCAGTCAGATGGGACCATCCTGGCTATTGCTTTGTTGATCCTCTTCCTCCTGCTGGCCTTGGTTCTTCTCTGGTGGTTCTGGCCTCTTTGCTGCACTGTGGTAAGTGACACAACCAACAATTCAGTGATGCCTGAGTGTAAGAAACGAGTGGGAAGGAGGCAAAGCTTTCCAGTAAGGAAGAGCACAGGACTGGTCACCGAACAAGGCAGTGTTTCTTCCATCGCTGGCACTGGTTGTGCTTCTATTTCATTTGCCTGACCTTTGGATTGTACCCATAAAACAGCACTGTTGCTGGCATACAGACCTTGTTGGGAGCCTTTTATTGGTTGTGGAAGAGATGACACAGCGAAGCTCTGCTTTTGCTTTGGGTCATGTTTGTGCTGCAAATACAGAACAAGGATCAGGGATGCACAAACGGCAGCAGAACTGGAGCCTGGTTTTGGTGACTGGCTCTGTGTAATGTTCCAGATGCCTCTTTCGAAGCTGCCCAAACCGGCTCCAGTGTGTGGGTCACTGCCATTGATCCTGATTTTAGATGACTTACCCAGTGCTGTAAATGTGCCCCATGTCATGCCAAAGCTACGGTCCATTGCTGAGAGCTCTGAAGCCACACACTGAAGGAGCAGTTACACTGGCGGATGAGCCTCTGTGTTGAGACGTTCTCTATCCAGAAATAGGATGGAAATCTCCATAAAAATGGCTATTTTTTTATCCAGGACAAGAAAAAACTGGGCTCTAAAAATGGGCAAAGGATCAGCAGTGAGGGAGGTGGCTCAGAGCCATTGGTCTCAACTAAGTGGCACCATCCCAGAGATGCTGGGCCAAGGTCATTGATGGCACATCTGCATAGGAGCAGTGGGGATGTGCCCTGTACAGATGCTTACAGTGCGATGTGGTGGAGAATTGAGGTGGCAGAGAGGAAAGGCTCGAGGTGATGGTGCTCTTTGAAGGTTCTGTTACAGGAGGAAGATGAAGCTGATAAGAAAAAGACCCAAAGAAAAGCAGCAGGAGCAATGGGAGTATGGAGCTGTGGTTAGGGAGGGTACTGTGGGTCGGCTGCATATAAAGTGATATAAAGATGGTCAGGGAAGAGTGTTCTTCAAGTGTGAGAAATACAGATAAGCAAAGTGAGTGCAGCAGAGATAGGGAGTCTCTTGTCCACATGAACCCTTACAAGCTTAATATCTTCCAGATTTAAATGCTGTGCTTAGAAACCCTGTTGTAGATAAAAGCTTTTCCTCACCCTCTCTTCTCCTTTACCTCCCACACTCCCTCTTAGTAAGGTCTTCAAGTGGGGGCCATCTCACTGATAGGTTCCAAATGTGAGTCCAACGCATGCTGGAAGGGTTTTAATTCAAGAGCCTGCAGGAAGCCTCTTCCATCTCTCTGGGATGGCAGCCTGGGATGTTTGGCAGTAGATCAGCATCTCAAATACCCCCTGTTGTGTTGCTTACCCAAAGAGCAAAAAGCAAAGGCATCCACAGAGGAGTACCCAGCCTGTTTGGCTTAGGGCAGAGAGAAGGAGAGCAGAGCAGTGCTGATTTGCTGCTTTGGGGATGGCCCATTAAGGAATGCAGTGTTGTCAGAAGCACAGAGTGAATTAGGGGCAGAGGAACTGGCTTGCACAACAGACGAGAGAGGCAGGCAAGGAATAACCTCCAGTAATCAATCCCCAGAGACACTGTGGGGATTGGAGCCCAGAGATGCTTCAGAGATAAATGTGTGCAGGGGGAAAGCAAGAAAACACAACAAACTCTTTTCTTACTGATTATAAAGTTGTTTCTGAGTGACAAGCACATTTCTAAACCCTGCAATTCCCCTTGGCATGCTTTTTCATTAAATGGGAACCATTATCATGCAGCACTTCTTCAGGAAAGACACCGAGCCAGCTCCATCCCTGGAGTAAATGGACTGAAGCCAATAGACTTACTCTGGAGATTCAGCTGGAACCCAGTTTCTCCTTGGCACGCATCCATAAAGGAATGCTGTTTCCAAATGTATCCAAATTTATTGGCCTCAGAAGGATTCTGGGATGAAGGCTGGAATTTACCACTCAGTCTTACAGTAGATGCAATTGTTGCTGAGTGCATCAGAACAATAACAAGGCCTTTGCTGGGCCTTGGTACCAGCACAGGCAAATTTCCCTTGGTATCTGTGGCTATTACAAAGCCAGGAGCCAGGCACTGACCTTTCCAAAGGCTTCCAGGATGTTTATCCAAACCCAACAGAAAGCAAAGCAAACGGACATCCCCGACACTGTTACCACAGGAGAAAGAGGGCAAATACAAAGCCATCTGTAACAGGGTGACCCCACTTTCCTTGAGCAGAACATATCTGCAAGACACCAGATGCCACATCCCGGCCTCACTGATTCTTGTGGGCATTTTGCTGTTGTCTCCTGTTCCTCCTCCTTCTTCCTGAACACAGCAATCTGAGCAATCATAGAACTGTGTGTGCAAGAGGCTCTTTAGGTGCCCAAGGATGGAATTGTTCTGGGTAGGAGGCCAACATAAGGTTTAGGTTTAACATTGATGTAACCCAAATAGATTTGAATGTAAATGGCAGCCAAATAGATAATCAGCATCCAAAACTGTCTTAAGATGGATTTTATAGGCGCATTGTTAGACTGCCTTGGAAATGGAGCTGGTCGAAGTGTTTGGCATGTGCAGTGAAGGCATAGTTAATACAAGAGTTGGGAGACCTGTCTGTGCTGGGACACTTTCTCTGTCCCAGGATACAGCACATAGTGAGCAAGCATCTCCCATGGACACTTGGAGTTGCCAGACCCAGAGTTGTGCTTGAGCCACGCTTTGCACCTGAGCAGGATCTGCCTGATCTACCCCTGCAGCCCTGCTCCAGCTCTGGGGCAGCAGCACAAGAGGGACCTGGAGCTGTTGGAGAGGGTCCAGAGGAGGCCATGGAGCTGCTGCGAGGGCTGGAGCAGCTCTGCTCTGGAGCCAGGCTGAGAGAGCTGGGCTGGGGCAGCCTGGGGGAGAGAAGGCTCCTGAAGGGGAGACCTGAGAGCAGCTCCAGGGCCTAAAGGGGCTGCAGGGAACCTGGAGAGGGGCTGGGGACAAGGGCCTGTAGGGCCAGGCCAAGGGGAATGGCTTGAACCTGCCCCAAGAGGGGAGGTTTGGATGACGTGGTGCCTGCAACCAGCCTTGTCCAAGGGATAAAATGCAGAGGATATGAGGATATGCAGCTGCGACTGGGACACAAAGCATTTTAGGCCCACTTAGCATGGATCTACACCATCTTACTCCTGTTAACACTGCAGCTTTTTAAATCCAGGGGTGGGGTAAGTGCATAGGAGAGGTGTTGGCCTGGAGGCATCTAACACCACTTTTAAATTCAAGCTGTTTTCTGGAAGGCAGCATGGAAGAACCCAGCCATTTGCTTGGCTCTGCCTGGAAACAAAAAGCTGGATAGGGAGAAATGCAGAAAATATATATTAAAACCATATGAAAACCACGGCTAAACTGGAGGAAGAGGAGGGGAGGAAATGCCCAGGCTCTACAGCAAACCTGGAGAGTCATAGCATTACATGGTGACAGTTGGCTTGCTGGAGGTGACTTACAAAGGTCCATGTATCCTGATTCCCAACCACCCCACAGGGCCCAGTTTTCCTGCAGTTACATGATTTTCATAGAATCCCTTCCCATCCTCACAAGGAAGAAGTTCTGCCCTGTATCCAACCTGAACTTCCCACGTTTGGGAAGTGGTAGCACTGTTACCGTAGGTTTAAAGTGGTGGAAAGAGCAGAACCTGCCTTTGCAATTGCAGCACACAAATGGCAGTAAGAGGATCCAAGACAGCGTCATTCCTCATCCCCACACAGCTCACTTCTCTTAGCCTCCTGTCAGTTGGATTAGAATGGGTTGAATATGGGTATCGTGCTCTATAACTGGTTGTCTTTTTAAGCAGGCTAGCATGGAGCCTGATAATAGCATAGCAGAGGTGTTTTGCCTGGGCTAATACCATCAGCTCCACAGCAGCCCAGGTAGAGAAGTGGGTTAGTAGAACAGCAGCAGGCATTGACTGGGGTGCTTTGACATGCTGTGTGATGGCTCATTACCAAAGAGTTGAAGCCAAGTTCTCCATCTGGGGTGTCTAAGCTGAACCATCATCATGGAGATCATCTGAAGGGCAGGAAGGTACCATTTGCCTTTGGAGGATATGCCTAGACTCTAGGTTCCCAAACCAATTCACTCACTAATGCATTTCCTTAAGGCCAGATCCAAAAGCCAATTGCATGAATCTGAACCACGTTCAGCACCCTTTGTTCCAGACCACAACAGATTCTTAATGTGATGGAGGCCCTGTTGTTCTTTGCTCTTGTGCTGCATGGGAAGTAATTCACTCAGTAAGGACAACTTCTTCCTTTGGTTTTTAACCTGCTCTCCTCTCACCTCTTCCAAAGGAAGCTGGCTCAGTCCAGCTCAGGAGAAACAGATCTTTAGGACATGGTTTTAACCAGGAAATTCACTGGGAATCAGGGAGTGAGAGCAAGGAATTCTGCATATAGGAGGAAGTGGTGATGATGTTTTTCTTTAGTCCAGAAAATGAATGTTATTCACATGGGTTTCCAAAGAAAGTGGGTCAGACACTTGGAGCAAAGCCCATGGATTGTGGCCCTGTTCACCTATGGCAGTGAAACAGCCTAGGCAAAGGAATGGCCTTTGCAGATGCCTTCCCTGGAGAGCTGCCTGTCAGCCCCATGCAAACTGTCCCAGGTTAGTGCAATGGAAGGGTTTTTCCTCCCTGATGCTGTGTCTTCAATAGGGGGGTGACTTTGACATGTGCTGTGATGTATTGAATGTGGTTTGTGCTTGTCAGCTTCAAGCCTTCGGGGTGAAACAGCCTCTTCTTCTGGTTCTAATGAGTTAAAATTGACATTCCTGGGTGTGCTCCAGGCTGACGAGAGCAGGATTTAAAGGATGAGTTAGCTTTCCTGTTGGATTCCATGGACCTCTTGCTCGTGCGGCTGGGAAGAAGAGAGTGTTGTACTGCAGGTGAAACAGGGACAGGCTCCTGCTTGTATTACTTGATCCTGCTTGAAGCGTAGACTAAACCTCCAAGGCTTTAATGGGGACTTAGAAGACACGGCAGATATAAACCAAGTAAAAGGCAATTGTTCCTTTCCCAGGTCATAACTAAAGTATGAATCTGTCACAGGACTTAGCAGAGGTCAGAACTATAAATACGTGAGGGGAGGGGAAAGAAAAAGGATGAGTCAGATGGGTCAGAGTTACTGCTATAAAAAACCCCAACCCCTGTTTATTGGGATAGCACAAATCCAGATTCGGTGTTCTCCAGAACAATGAAGGTAAATGAGGACAAAGGATCTGCTCGGTTGACTGCCTGCTCCCTTCCTAAGTTTTAGTCCTGATTAGAGGCTAAGTAAGTCCTTTATTTCTGATTTTGGCCTGTTTTCTCATCAGCCTTCATTGTAAATGATGCTCTGTTCCATCTTGAAACAGATGCGCTTCACTGACAAGAAACATATTGCCCCTATTTATCATATTAAACTCCAGGGACAGTTACTTGAGTATGTGCTTGCTGGACACCGTAAACTGGTGGAGTTTTCTGCTCTTCCAGCATGGAAAATATCCTAGACACATTCCTGGACTATGCAGAATTTGGATTCAACATGTGCTCTCTTCTGCTTGAATGGCTGCAGAAATGTCAGGACAATAGCCAGCCAGTCCTTTCCAGGGCTTTGGAACGTGCAGGAGGTGGCTGATAGCGTTCCTCTGCTTGGTTACCCAGCACAAGCATCCTCTTCTCTGTGCCACCAGTGTGGGACAGCCAGCAGAGACCTGTGTCAATCACAGGCATGGTTGCATCTATGAGGAAAGGCAAAGAATTCCTTTCCCATCCTGAACCTGCTGGCCACTGCTCTCCAAGCTCCTTCCTCTGCCAAGGAAAGCCGATGGCCACCTCTCCATCCCATAGGAAGCAAAACACCGTTGTAGGCAGTGATGGAGTCACCATCCCTGCAAATGTTCACACACTGTGTAGACAAGACCCCCAGTGCCATGGGTTAGTGGCGGTCGTGGCAGTGCTGGGCAATGATTGGACTTGATGAGCTTAAAGCTCTTTTCCAGCCTGGTTGATTCCATGGCTCCACAGCACGGTGATGCTGTAGGAACCCTCAGGTGCTCCTCACCCAGCGAGCAAACAGAGCTGCTGAGCCATCACATTTTCCCCTCTTTCAAACACAGGGGCAGGAGCTCCGGTTGCAGCAGCCATCCCAGGACTGGCCTGGGGTTATCCAAACACTTGCAGTGCACATGCACAAACATAGCAGCCTTGCCAAGCTAAGCTGGCCCCAGCGTTTTGCTTGGCCAGGGGGGAGCTCCCAGCGGATTGCATTCCACAGATCCACATGTGGCAATGGGGAAGGTGAGAGGTGCTGCCCAGGATGAAGCGTGGTGGCCAGAGCCGGCTGGTCCTCACTGGGACCTGCAATGGGGTCCCTGCAATGGGGTCCCTTCAACGGCCTTTTCCTTCTCCTACTTGAGTCGGTGTTCCCATCTCTGCAACATGAGCAGGGGTGAGGCCCTGGGACCTTCCTCACACCCTGCTCACTTGTGGGAGATGGCACAAAGGTCCCATGTGCTTCACCACCCTCAGAATAAGGCTCCGTGCGTATGCAGCTGTAAGGATCCAAAGGGAGAAGGAGGGGGGTTGTGCTGTTTGCAGGCTAAAAGCCTTTCCAGACCTGGGCAGAGAGACAAGAAAATGCATTTCTATAAGGTCTGAATTTGAAACAAATCTCTCCCCATCTTTGGACCTGTCCGAATGAACCCATCCAAGTTGGCAGCTTACAGGGTGCTCCTTTGCTCTTAGAAATGAATAGCACTGGAAAATGGAAGGAATCTCTTTTATTTTCTTTCTTCTTTTATTTTCTTTCTTGTTTTATTTTCTTTCTTCTTTTATTTTCTTTCTTCCTTTATTTTCTTTCTTCTTTTATTTTCTTTCTTCTTTTATTTTCCCTTTCCCCTCTTGAACCAGAATAGGAAAAGCTCGATCTGTTCATGGAATCACTTGATCTGCGTGTATGTGAGTGCGTATGCTATGAGAAGGAGTGAAAATCATGACAAACACAGCTACCTCTTCATTTCTAAGTCTGGAACCTCCAGAGTTTCTAGTGATTCTGGCTGAGAAGCTGTGTTTGGATGGATCGTCCTGAGGTTTCATGCCAATGCAAATGAGAACATCTACTCCGAAACGCATCCTGTTCCACCAGGACAGGCAAATGAGGCCGCTTCCATAAGTGTATTTTGGATCAGGCACCTGATGTTTCTCGGCGTCTGATATTTCTCAGCATCCAATGGGTTTAAATGAAGGGGTTGGGTTCAAAAGGAGGTCTGCTGATAAGTGCCATCCCTCACACTGACCAAAGCATGTCCAAAAACGTGGCTAGAAAAATCTGCTGTGTATTTTGGAGCATTGTGTGTGCTGTGTCAGTATATATTGTGTCAAGAGACATAGAGGAGATTATGTTGTCTCCATCCAAGAATGCCAGAGAGGGGCTCTTCATGAGGGACTGTAGGGATAGGACAAGGGGTGATGGGTTCAGACTGAAACAGGGGAGTTCAGGTTGGAGATAAGGCAGAAGCTGTTCCCTGTGAGGGTGCTGAGGCGCTGGCACAGGGTGATGGCCCAGAGAAGCTGTGGCTGCCCCATCCCTGGCAGTGCTCAAGGCCAGGTTGGACACAGGGGCTTGGAGCAAGCTGCTCCAGTGGAAGGGGTCCCTGCCCGTGGCAGGGGTTGGAGCTGGATGGGATTTAAGGTCCCTTCAACACAAACCAGGCTGGGATTCTACCTCTAACCAAGGAGTTTTGAGTGAACCCAGCACTATGAGTAAACCCTGCTGGTACCCATGGTTTCCTTCCCACAGAGCAGGAGCCTGATGCAGACAACCCTTCATCATTTGCTTTCCAGCAGGAAAAAGAGCCGCTGTGCCAGGAGCTTCAAGTGCAAGCTGGGAATCATAATGTAGACAGGGAGAGATGGATGGTTTACCAGTCAGCCTGAGCTCCTCTGGGCATCACCCTCCTGTCACAGCCTGACCTCGGCTGTGCTGTGTCTGATGAGCAGGGCAGCGGATGCACCCACCACACTCCTATCCAATGCCATTTCATGCTTCCACATGTGCTTTGTGCTTCTGTGCCTATAAATAGAGACTCCGTGTCCATTCCTGAAGCACCACAACTCTTTAGCACTGCAGGGTAGGGGCAGAGCTCTGCACCCATCACTGCTGTGGGCTGAGATGCAAAGGCCTGACCCAGCATTGCTATCTTCATAGCCAGAGGCACATGCTCTTCATTAATGGCCACATTGCATGACTGGGGCTTTGCAGAGGGAAATAAAAGCAGTAAACCCGAGCGAGAGGAGCTGTTGTAAATATTTATCTCTTCAGGGCCTTTAATGTGGCTGTCATTTTCCCTTTCTGCATTTGAGCAGCAGCCTTGTTAGTGTTTGGCACTGTGAGGTTTGGGTTTAAAGGGCAAGTTTTAAGCCTCCCCATGTGTAGTCCATGCCCATGAAGCTTTTACACCTAACCCCCATTCCTAATTGGAGCTGAGGACACTCAGTGCCACCTCCACAGGCGCTCAGCACCCTACCAGCATCTCCCTCATGGCCTGGTGTGTGAAGAAAGAGCTGCTCATCCAGATGGGCTTAAAACTAGATCTACCCCTGGGGCAATCACTGATGCTTGGGCTGGGTTCATTGGCTCTGCATTGGGGTGCATCTTGTGTAAGGGAGGGACATTTGACGTGCCTGCATGCAACTGCTTTCCCTTTGGAAGGCTCTTTGTTGCTCTTGGAGCGGAAGGCTGTGGAAATAGCCAAGGGCCTGCTGAGCCCTCGATGCAAACTTTTTGCATGAAATAATAGCCTCACACCCAGAGAAACTTCAATTGTTTCTATGGAAAATACCCTGGACCACTGTAAAACCTCACCCTGCTGGCTTTATTCCAACCCCTGGGACAGCCTCAAAGCTATACATATATATATGTCTATCTTCTCAGCTGATGAGAGTGAACAGCTTTAGGCTGATAATGCTAAAAGCATTCTGCAGGAGAGCATGGCGCAGCCTCTGGAATGCAGAAGGGCCTGGGAGATGGAGCATGGGGAGGGTTATTGCTGCTTTGCAACGTCTCCAGGGCATTTCACTTCATCCTGATATCACTTGCCAGGCTGTTCGAGGCAGGGGTTTGTGCAGCAGCCGGAAGGAGACACTGATTTAATGTGAGTGTTTGGGTCTCCTGCTGGGGTCAGGAGGTTGGGAGATGAAGGGTATCTGAGTGAATTTAGCCCACACAGAGCAGGAGTCACCTGGTGAGCACCAGGAGTTCGGAGCTGTGACTGGGAGATGTCTCCATGGCAGGGCTGTGGGATGCCTCCAGTCTCCCCTCTTGCTCTCGGTGCCTGAGAGCAGCAGCACACAGAGCCCCGTGACTGAGCTCAGAGATGCTCACAGCGGTGGCTCCCGGTGCTTTCTCTTTGGGGTTGCTTTTGGTGACGTTTCAATTGTGCTAAAGAGCAAAGGAAGAATTTACTGTTCTGTTTCTCTTTGGTCCTTCCAGATCATCAAAGAGCCGCCCCCTCCTCCGGCAGAAGACAGCGAGGTGAGTAACACCATCACCCTGATTTAGTGTTCAGTGTTTAAGACAAGGTTTTGCTCAGTGAGGTTGTGATCAGAATATGGACCATTTAAACCCTTGTGCTCAGCTCTGTAGCCTTAAAGCCAATAGCGATTTAGCTAAACTAGAGGCTTTGTCATTGATGTCTACTGCATGTTTCACGCTGCTCACCGTGCTTTCTACAGAGGTAGAGATGTGTGTGTTTAGGAATGACTGTAGATGTACAATACAAGTACCCCCATTGAGCAGGTAGGCAATGCTTCCACTTGGTACTGCAGAGTTAGGCTGTGATTCACAAAAAGGACAACCCTCGAGTCTATGTTGAACTTTGAAGTTAATGGAACCCAAACGTGTGCTCACCTCCTTGGGTGATGGCAATGATTATGGTGATTTAGCATCTAAAGCACCTTTTGGCAGCAGAGTGGAAACTCACGATGCTGATCCCTTGGACCACAGTTGCTGTGAATAAAGGCAGCCCCACGGTCTCTGCAATGTGTCTGAAGACAGGAGGCAGATGTAAAACCATCCTGGCCTCAGAAGAGCTGCAGAGAGGGAAGTTTTAATGGAGAGAAGCAGTGAAGCAGCATTAAACCCATCTTAATTCTGCTTGTGCTTTTTAGGTGAATCTAGCAACAAATGGCTTAAAGCTGTGTCACCAGTGCTCACGTAGACCCATTCTTTACCTGCTTCCTTGTTAACACAAAAGGAGATCTAGTTTAGCTATTATTCTTACTGCTTTGGGATGCAGGGATGGGGAGCTTTGGTTACAACAACATTGCCAACATTGTAGGGACTGATCTGATGGTAGAATTTCACATGCACTTTCTATCAGAGCACATCCCCTCAGCTCAATACAATCATAGAATCACGGAAGGATTTGGGTTGGAAAGGGCTATAAGATCACCCAGGAGTTCCTGCTCATGACAGGGGGATTGGAAGTAGATGATCTTAAGGTGCTTTCCAACCCCAACTATTGTATGATCTCCAGCATAAGGAGTGCTAATCCCTTCAGCAGCAGCACGACACTTGCAGTAAGATCATTTGTCTTTCACATCTCCCCAAAATCTTGGCAATCAAAGAAAGAGAAGAGGAATCCTTGCCTCAGCAGATCTGGGAGCTGAGGCCCATATGTCCTTGCACTGCAAGGAGAATGCATTATACTGGAACAATGCAAGGAAAGGAGCGTTGCAGTCAAAGCTGCCAGAGATCTTATTGAGCTTTAAAGGTCTTCGAGACATCCTGGAGTCACGCTCATTGTTGGTGAAGGAAACCATTATTGGATAGAAACTTCCCATGGATTCATTCAGGAATTGTGACTGTTGTGAACTCACCGCTGCACTCCTCACACAGGGCAGGATGCTGGGGAGGGAAGCCCAGATGGTTTCACTTACAGCCAGGAAGGACTGAGTTAATGCCAATGGGAAGAGGCGGATGCCTGCAGGAGCCTGCGAGCACCTTTCTGGCCTGAGATTCATCATTGATGGTGGATCAAAGCCACATTCCTTTACCTCCAGTGAATAGGAAGGCTTCTGCTAGCTGCGTTGGAGGAAGACACGGTTGCTTTATCCACGTGTCCCTTCACTTTCAAGGGTGGGCTTATTGGAGCGAGTCCTCCTCGACTCCAACCAGTTTCCGACCAGAAGCTTGCCATGAAGCTGAAGCTGGTTCTCACTATAGCAAACCATCTTCTACATAAGAAACCCCCAACCTGCAGTGCTCTGCAGCATCTAACATCTTCCTGGGCCCTACCTGAGCCATACCATGGTCTGCTGCTAGTCAGGCCCACAGAACAGACTCTACCTGCAGTCAGAGGGCAAAGCCCTGCTGCTCTTTCTCCCAAGCTCCAGAGTCACCCTTAACATGGCCCCAGAGCCAAGCCACCAACCAGCCTGAAATTGGATAATTCCTATGTCTGTTGTCATCTTGCCTGTGTGCACCAAAGCAAATACACAGAGAGGGAAGTCCTGGGGAGAAAGGACCATTGAGCAGCACAGATGTGAGATGCTGAAGGTATCTATTGCTGTCATGGGAGGCAGCATGAACAGGAGGAAGTGAACTCACTGCAGAGCAGCTGTTGTTAAGCCAATACATGAAACCACGCATCATAGAACCACAGCTTGGGTTGGGTTGGGAGGTTAATCTCCCCTCTAGCAGGTTCAAGCCATTCTCCTTGGCCTGGCCCTACAGGCCCTTCTCCAGGTTTCCTGGAGCCCCTTTAGGCACTGGAGCTGCTCTAAGGTCTCCCCTTAAGGAGCCTCCTCTTCTGTGAGAGCATCCCACACGTTCAGCTTGAATCACTTTGATCTTTGTGAACTCATCTCTGAACATTCATGAGCCCAGAGAATGGCTAAAAGGGGGTTATCTGCTCCGCTTGCTGCTTGCACCCTCACTTCTCGGTGTTTATGGATCTTTTCCCGGTTGTTTTCCTCTCCCTTCCTGAAAAGCCTTGCTGGGGAGACAGCAAAACAGGCTCCAGAGAAAGGATCTGGAATGTTTTGTAGACACAGGAAATTTATTCTGTTATTCCTGAAGCAAAGCCAGGTCACAGCGGTGAGCCAGCTCCTTCCCTCCCCTCTGCTCCCCTTTGACAGGGAGTTGTGGAAGGATGGGAGGAGGAGGAAAGAGCCTTTCAAGGCATTCAGAAGCTTGGGGATGCTATTGGCAACAGAGGAGGTGTAGATGTGACACCATGAAGGTGTGGAGTTGCATAGCCAGATTTCACATGCAGTATCTAGGCAGGCCCAGCACACCAAACTGCCGGTGTAGGGCTGCAGAAGCTGGGTTTGAGCACATCCGAGTGGCAGTGGGAACACCAGGGTTAATTCCTTTGACATTATGAGACCTTATTTCATCTTCATGTGGCTCAATGTCTGAGCTATGGAGGTGCAATAGCTCAACCTCCTTTCTTCTTCATCGGAAGAACATCTTCAGCCTGCTCTTTAGTAGAGCATCAGCAGAACATCCTCTCTCGGATGCTCGTGTGACCTGGCACTGCTTTCTGCTGACAGTTTGCAGGCCTGGGCCAGTAACAGGCAGGGATAGGAGAAACCCAAAGCGACGAGTGGATGCAGTTGGGAATTAGATGCCTGGCACAGAGCAACAATAAAGCCTTCCACTGCAGAGACGAAGCTCTGAAGAGCCAAGCAAGGTGTCTTTAAAGGGTGACAACACCTTGGCATCAGAGATGAGATTTAGATGAGATGATGGGATGTAGAACAGAGCCTGGTGTTTGGAGAGCAAGGAGGCAGAGATGAGCCAGAAGCCTCGGGAACAGTGCACTCCCCTCCCTGTTTCCTCCTCTGTAGTTAGATGGTAACATCTCATCTTCAAAGGAATGACTCTCTCTTGTCGTGTCCCAGCTCTTTGTAAGTGCTAAACCCTGACAGCATTCAGGCAACTGTGAAAGCAATTAGAAGGGTGGGGAGAGGGGGAAGCATTCCAAGCTTTTTATTTCCATATCTGGCCAGATTCAGTTTGAGTTTTACCCGGAGTGGTTCAGATCTCCCCAGTGGAACCTGAATTGTCCTTGTGTTACCCACAGATGAGGTTCTCTCAGGTCAGGGTCAAAGGACAGAGCAAGGAGATAAACAGAGATCTTTGTTTTCTGAACCCAGCAGCTCTGGAGCTGGAGCTCTTGACTGGGAACTGTGGCTCTGTCCTGCTTCTTCTGCTTCTTTAAGAGAAACTCGAGCTCCATCTAAAGCAGATTTTAGGGGTGGGAAGATGCCAAGTTCTGTACAGTCACTTTCCAGCATCCTTAAATGCACTTGAATTTTCCGGGGGCTGGTTTTTATACTGCTGCTGGGTCGGAGCTGAGGATCCTTTTGCAGTTCTTCCTCAGGCAAAATCCCCATTGTAGTGAAATGTAGCAAAATATGGGCAAAACCAAGCCAGGACGTGAGAATTCAGCCCTGGTTCATTGCCTCAGCCCTTGGGAATGGGGCAGAGAAGCTGTGGCTGCCCCATCCCTGGCAGTGCTCAAGGCCAGGTTGGACACAGGGGCTTGGAGCACCCTGCTCCAGTGCAAGGGGTCCCTGCCTGTGGTTGGAGCTGGATGAGCTTTAAGGTCCCTTCACCCCAACCCAGGCTGGGATGCTGTGATCCCTTCACATTTTCCCGTTGCCTCTCCACTCCTTGACCCCCACATTCCCAATGTCTTCCCTTTCGCCGCTCACGTGCGCTGTGAGCGCATTTGCCAAGCGTGTAGGACATCACTGGTGGGGTTTTCTTCCTTGTTGCTAGCGTTGCAAAACCTCCCCTTGCCTTCAAAGCACGTAAACAGGCTCCTCCTGAAGGGAGCTTGTGACTCCTTTGTTTTCCATGTGCCTTTCTGTGCGTGTGCTCTTTGGGTTGTTGTTCTGGCAAGGAGGCTCCTATCTCACATTCAAGTGACTTGCACAGGGCTTTTAAGGGCTTGTGGGGGAAGATTTCCTAAACCTTGGTATTTCCTGTTGTGAGAAGTCCAGTCTGTGCTGAGCTGCGCAGAGAGAAAGGGAATCGCTGAAGGAAAACATCGCAATGGCTTCGATTCCTGCTTCTCGAAGAAGTCCTCATGGAAAACTTCATGCAGAGGTGTTAAGTCCTTGGGTTGCAGCAAAGGAGCCTCAAAGCAGAGTGAGAGAAAGGCCTCAGCTGGGAGGGAGAAGAACCTGGTGTTTGTGGCCCAATTGCTCCCCCTTCCTTTGGAGCAGGACACATTTCGCACTCAACCGATGCGTATTCTGCAGGAACACAAATGCTTTTGTTTGCCCTGAAAAGCAGAGTTTGTCTTGGGGCTTCCCCCTCTCCCCCTTTCCAGTTTTCCTTCCATTCCCGAGTATTTTTGGCTTTGCAGGGTTTGGAAAGCTCGGACGGTTTTGGAGGCTTGCCAAATCCCTGTGAAGAATTAAAGAAAGGGGGGGGAAAGAAAGGAGATTTTCACTTCTCCCCCCGTTTTCACAGGAAATGCTTCACGTTTCTGATGAACTCTGCCTTTCTGCTCTGCCCGTTCACGGCCTCGACTGCAGGAATTAAAGGGAAAGGCTCTCCTGTAGGTCAGGGAATAGCTGGAGCTGTTCTATAGTGCAACAAAGAGTGCAGAACATATAGAATCCTACCTAGAATATATGTAGGGCAGAATGTACAGAATCCACTCACCAGAACTTTAGATAGACTCCTTAAGGAGATACTCTTGATCTATCCATTTGGCTGTGTGTGAATGTCATCGTGAAGGTCCTGAGCACGTTGAACTCTATGTATGGTGATAGGATTCTGCCTGTGTTATGCAGGGGTAAAACACATCCAAACCTGTACACCATGTGCATCACAGAATCATAGAATAGTTAGGGTTGGAAAGGACCTTAAGCTCATCCAATTCCAACACCCCTGCCATAAGCAGAGGCACCTCACACTAAACCATGGCACCCAAGGCTTCATCCAACCTGGCCTTGAACACTGCCAGGGATGGAGCATTCACAACCTCCCTGGCCAACCCATTCCAGTGCCTCAGCACCCTCACAGCAAAGAATTTCTTCCTTAGATCCAATCTCAACCTCCCCTGTTTCAGTTTGAACCCGTTCCCCCTTGTCCTGTCACTGCAGTCCCTAATGAAGAGCCCCTCCTCAGCAGCCCTATAGGCCCCCTTCATGTTTACACTTGACTTTCTGCTGCCATAAGCCATGACCTTCCCTGAAGCCTCATGGACTTCCATGGGCAACCTCATTGGCAGAGCTCATTCCTCTAAGAGCTCATTCCATTCTTACAACTCTTCCATTGGACTTTTCCATCCTATTACAGTTGTCCAGCTCACCTCAAAATGCCTTATCTCCATGTTGGACATCCACACTGCGGTTGTTTCCAGGTGTACCCCTAATTCACCTTCACTCAGGAGGAAATTTGCCTTGATTCCTCGTTTTTCCCCTTCCTTCTGTCAAACCTGAATGACCACAGGATGGCTTCACTGGAGGCTCCTCCACATGGGGAGCTATGGTGCAGGGCAGAAGCTCTTCTCTCCTCAGCCACAGGCACAAGCAAAGGGATGGCAAGGAGGAGGCAAGCCCCTGCTATCACCACTCATGGCTTGCACAGCATCCAACGTGCAGCCCGAAGACAGCTCTTTGAGCTGTGCTGAGTAAGGGTTTGGTGCCTGCTTCAATGGGTTTGCAGCTCGGAGACAATTGAATCCCCTGGATTAAAAGATGAGGAAAGACAGAAACACAAAACAAAGAGGGGGGGTGTGAGTGCAAGAATCACATTGGGGCTGGAGCTGGGCTGGACCTTTCACGTGGTGGGTGTTTATGTCATGAAACATTTTCTCTTCATGAGTGTACATCCTCTAAGGAATAACCAGTGGAGACCAGAACCTGGTTCTAGCAGGCTCAGAGAACCACATAGCTTCTGGCTGTTTATTCCTTTCCATCTCTACTCGTGCTTCCCAACAGTGTAATCCCTTCTGTTTTGTAGGAGGAAGATGATGATGGCCTTCCAAAAAAGAAATGGCCAACAGTAGATGCTTCTTATTATGGTGGACGTGGAGTTGGTGGCATCAAACGAATGGAGGTAATTAGACACCACTTTGTGTATCCAGAGACCTTAACGGTGTGCTATCTCCCTGCAGTTACCCAGCAAGAAACTCAGGAGATAGATAGGCACAAACTCCTTTAAGCTTTTCATTGTACATCTGAGCCCAGGTTATTTTCCATAGAGGGATATTTGAGAGCCAAATGTAGATTCCTCGAGTTTGGGACCATCTTTTACTTTAGTACAGTAAGATTCTAGCTAGAAACAAGCTTCATAGCATCGCTCTTCACCTCCCATCTGGACACTGGGAAAGTATGGCCAAGGGATGTAACAGCCACTCTTGTAACGTGCCCTGATGCATCTTTTCAGGTGCGCTGGGGGGAAAAGGGCTCCACAGAAGAAGGTGCCAAGTTAGAGAAAGCCAAGAATGCCAGGGTGAAGATGCCAGAGCAGGAATACGAGTTCCCTGAACCCAGGAACCTGGCAAACAACATGCGCAGGCCTTCTTCTCCTCGGAAGTGGTACTCCCCAATCAAGGTAAGCCCAGCCTTGTACATCATGGGGTGTTTCTATGCAGTTTGAAGTGGTTTAAGGCTAAGATATAGAACTGGCCACAATCTCAAGATGCTGATGTGTATGAAGGAGTCCCTCTGGACATATGCCTATAGGGAGGGATCGTAGCAAAGAACTACATAGGGCAATGGGTATTTCCTACCAGGCTGGTGAGGTTTCAGGGTTGCATTGCTTGCTTGGAGCAGAACAGGATCCTGAGCTCTTCTGGTGGTGCAGCTAAGTCCAGTGAAGTTCATACAGATTGACTGCACCTCCCTTTATCCCACAGTGCATATACCTCGAGATGGAGGGAATGAAGAGCATCACTGGCAGTGTTCAAAGCCAGGTTGGACAGGGCTTGGAGCAAGCTGCTCCAGTGGAAAGGGTCCTTGGTTGGAACTGGAAGAGCTTCACTCTCCCTTCCAACCCAACCCATTCTGTGACAATATGAATTCATACCCAAGTGAGAACCTCACACCACCGGACCTTGGATCTCGTTTCCAAGTGGAGATGCTGATTAATGCCTTAGAAACCTTTAACAGGCAATTTATCTGCAAGTAGTTTGCAAAGAGGGTGCAACATACGTAGTAAACCTTTTGGTGTGTAGAGCTCACCTTAAACTTTATGCTGGGGAAGGAGAAAGTGCCTCACTGCTGGAAAAGAGAGGGTTTATCCTCTTGTGTTCTTCCTCCCCAGCAGCAGTCTCTAGCCAGACACCCTCTGTTAGCCAGGTTATTGCAGTGTGGGTAGGCTACCTTGCAGTACACCCAGGTTTCCCTGTGTTGTATCTGGTTCCTGATCAGCTCCAAGCAGTGCCCATAGGGATTTGGTATGTCAGTCACATGTTTTGGCTCTCCTCAGTCATCGATCTTGCAGCTGGTTCAAATCCAGCAATGGGAATGGCAAGGATGCACAGGGGAGGAAGAGTGGTTTCCGGAGGATACGGAAATGTGAGCCTCTGAGAACCTGGTCCAGTGCCTTCTCTCTTTTCCCCCTTAAAGATTACCATCTACTAAACAGAGCTGACCAGCGAGTCATCTCCGTGGTGTTCTAACGACTTCAGCATGTGTTCATGGAGGTTTTTCATTCCCACAATGGGACAGGTTTGAGAGTCAGTGTTTGCCGTTTGGAGTGGGAACGCACTAAGCACCATCCCATATAGCTGCTCCCTTGTTCCTAAAGTCATCTCCTTCCAGTTTTGCATCGGTGTGAAGCACACTTTGTCCCATCTGGGGGATTTTCACTCCTACTCTGTGCTCATGGAAATGACCTCATGGAGCTGAGACACAGCTCAGTGCTTGTTGCACGCTGCAGTCAGAAGGGCTCACAGCACACAAAGCTATACCTCAGCTACCGAGGAGCTGGCAAGAAACACTGATTTGAGCCCTGCAATCCACATGGGTACAACTACCTGAGATCATCAGCTGAGAGCTGGCTCCTTTCCCATAGAAGATAGTGCTGAGTTTCTCCCCTCTTCCTTCACCGGTTCATGCTGTTGGATTGCAGCCTCAGGAGAGTTCATTTGCAGAGGTCATTGTGCATGGTAGGAGATCAGCTCTGAACAGAGGAGACAAGTTCATTGCAGATCCATCTCCCAGCTGGAGGTTCCCCGGTGTCTAAGATAGGCTTGGAGGAAAGATTCAATGCATGTAGGGTTCAAGTTCAGTTCTGCCTCTGCCTAGGGACAGCTTTGGCTTTGCTACACCAAGAATTCAGTTATAAGGAAGCTTACAAATATCAGGAGTATCTCACGGGTGATATTCCCAGTTCCTTCAGTGATATCTCTTATGCACCATTCAGATTGCATGCAGTTCCAGGCCAAGAGCCCTTATCCAAATACTCCCATA
This sequence comes from Agapornis roseicollis, assembly GCA_002631895.1. NCBI lineage: Eukaryota > Metazoa > Chordata > Aves > Psittaciformes > Psittacidae > Agapornis > Agapornis roseicollis. Next base: position 33,199 of record NDXB01000746.1, read on the forward strand.
ACCCTGCAGTGTTCCACATCTGGGCAGGATTTAACAGCCTGTGGACAAGAATGTACCTGATTATGAATTGCCACCACCCCCCCCCCATTGAACTGCACCCAAAAGGCAGTGGATGCAGATGGGATAAAGCATCCAAACGCTTCCCCCCCTGCAATCATGAGCGCTCATCCGATCCAGAAGGAATCACATTGCTATGAAGCAGGGATCCTGCAGTTCCTCTCGGTAAGGAAGCAGCAAAGTCCATCAGCACCCGTGCCAGAAGCTCTTGTCCTGAAGACGTGAGCATGTGGAGAGGAACCTGCATTGTGTTATACAGGGAAGCTCAGCAGTCAGCAGGCAGAGGGAGGTTGGGGGGGCCTGTTGGGTCCCTGGGGCTGCACTCCCAGCCAATGCAGGGCTGTGAGCTCGAATCCATCCTGTATCTATGGCTTTTTTTGCATTTTGGGGCTTAAAATAATGCAGGAGGGAGCATTTTAGTGTGAGGTGTCCCTGCTTATGGCAGGGGTTGGAACTGGATGACTTTGAGGTCCTTTCCAACCTGAACCGTTCTAGGGGCAGCACAAGAGCATAGGTGCAAATGATGTCTAAAAACCAATGCAGGAAAGGACCACAAGCTGTTCATCCCCAGAGGCAGGACCTGCCCCAAGGCTGAGGCTGAAGCACCAACTGATGCTCTCAGAAGGAAAGCTCAGGTGAATCCTAAGGGGAGCATTTACAAGCCCTGGCCCATTTTCTGACCTTCTCCCTCCTGCCTCTCTTTACAAAGCTGCCATGCACAGCTTCCTGCCTACAAGAGGCCCCAGGGCAGCTTGGATTCATAGGCAGCCACTAATTCAGGAAGAGAATGCATTCATCACGATAAAGCAATGGCTGAAGCTGTGCTCTCCTTCATTTGTCCTCTGGCCCAATTGTTCCTTCTTTCTGGACTTCATTCCCACTAGGATTCAAAGCTTTATTTGCTTCCAGACCTTTCTTCCCCCCCAAGTGACCAATTGCAAAGGAGTTCCTAAACAGAGACATAGCCCATGCATCAGAGCATAGAGGTGTTGGTATTCCCAAGTGAATGCCTTGCCATTTGCATTGCTTCAGCCAACATCATCCTTTCCATGACGCATTCTCCCTCTTTTCCACCTGGATGTCCCAGACAGACCCTGAAGCTCCATTCAGGCTCCTAAGGATGGAGCTTTTCCCAAGAAATCGTGGTAGGGTCTTGGAAATGAGGACTGGAGAGTAAAAAAAAAGGATTCTTTTGTTCCATGGAAAGTTGTGATTTCCTAAAGGAGAAATGGCAGCGAAAGGTATTTAGTTCTTCAGTTGTCAGAGGTGACAGGAGATCAAGAGCTTGAACCAGCTCTCATGGAAGGGGAAAGATGGATTGGGATGGGCAGGGATGGCTTCCCTCAGGTCTGAGGGGTTGTGCTGTCCAAGAAGAGGCTGACAGAGGAGTTTCTTGCTTCTTCCTTTGAGGATTAGACTTTCCTGGCTCTCACCTTGGCAAGCCTTTCCCCCAGTATCCTATGGAAATACATCTATGCAGTCACTCTGCGTGTGTGCCTCCACCCATGTATCCCTCCCAGTCCCAAACAGGCTTTGAACCATTGGCTCAACGCACTGGTTAAGGAATACAGGTCTCAAAGAGGATTACACTGCCAACGGTTTCTTGAGAAGGGAAAAGGAAGACTCTGTCCCCATGACAGGAAGAGTGCACAGAGAATGCATGGAGTCTTTAGATACCAGGGTCACAGAAGGATCTTACCAATCTAAATCACCCCTCTGCCACTTTAAAGCCATTCCCCTATTACCTTTGGGGGTTTTCAGAATACATAAAGACACATGGATGCTGTTGGCTCTCAGCCATTCCTGCTTATGGCTCCCTTAAAGCCTCTTCCTTTGCCCTTGCAGCAAGTTCAGGTTCCTGCGAGGGAAAGCATTGACTCCAGCACCTTGTACAAGCACAGGCAATGACTGGGTATCAACCACATTGGTCTAAGCCGTGTACCTTGCACTTATTCTTGCTCAGAAGATAACGCTGTGTTCCTTTGGATTGCAGGGAAAGCTGGATGCTCTCTGGGTCTTGCTGCGGAAGGGTTACGACCGTGTGTCTGTGATGCGCCCACAGCCAGGAGACAAGGTACCGTGCCTTAGCTAACACACGCTTGGATAAGTCTTGCTTGGATAACATAGCTGCTTCCGAGTGACACATCCTTCTAAGGAATAGTAGGCAATATTTCTGCATGTTTTTATTGATTAAACTCATATTCTGAAGTAAAGCTCTCAATAGACACGAATGCCACGTAAATTCAAACTTTCTGGGCACTTGCACAAGGCAAAGTTTGCAGAATGGGGGTTGTTGTGCGAGGGGGAGGAAGTATTCCCAGCTCTTGCTAGTAAAAACTGGCTTCATGCAAGCTTCTATCCATTCATGTGTGCTAACTGTGGGTGGAAACAGAAGCCATTGAAGAGAGCAGACTAATGCCACCTTACAGGAATGATGCTGTCTATGGCAGCAGGATGCTAAAGGGCTACAGCTCATCTCCAAGGTAGGAACCTCCTCCTCTTTAGAGGAATAAAGCATCAAGGTGCTCTCTAATCAATATCAGGACAGTTCCTGCTGTCTCTGTAGGCACCTACCCAAGCACTGAAGTGACCAACACAGACCCATGTGTTGTGCCCAGCTCCGAGCAGCAGCAGACACTCAGGGGTTGTGTGTTCAAGGCACACAATGGGGGTGAATTGAAATCCCTCTGGTAGCCATAGACATCCCCTAACTCCCTGCAATTTAGATGCCTACACTCCTTATCCCAGAGCTGTTCCCAAACCCCAGGTTTTGATATCCTTAAGGATGGAGATTCAGAGGTTTAATGTTTTATTTATTAATTCATTTTTTATTATTTAATAGTTATGATTTAATATTTAATGATTAATAACATTTAATTAATTTACCCTAATTATTCCTAGTAGAGGAGATGCTAAAGGACAGCAGTGCAGAGGACATTCACACCCAGGCAGCCCTGCACACTCACACACAGCCACTGAGATGCTCCTCAGCCCATGTGTTCTGGTGCAGGGTTTGCCAGCAGCATAGAGCTGTAAGAGTTGTTTTGGCAGTGGTGAGCTCAGATCTAAATTCCTGTGGCTTCTCCATGTGATTCCTAATAGCTCCTTTGGACCAGGGACATAGCAGGGACAGGCTTGATCCTCACCATGGACAACCCCAAGCCATTAAAGTGGCTTTAAATTGGAGGCCCAGGTGGTCCAAACCTTGATGCACTGGTGTGAAGGGAAGCTTCAGGCAGTCGGATGCAGAGCTTTGAGGCATTGCTGCACAAGGCAGCTTTCCCCAGGGTTTCCTGCCTGCCTGACTGCATCCCAGCGCCATCCTTTCCCAGGGAGCAGCCGTGTGTGCTCCCATCCAGGTCCTCTGCAGGGATGGAGGCAGTCAGGGGTGCTCTGCCCCTCTCCCTGGCAGCCAGCCCAAGGGTGTCCAGACCAGCAAGCCTCAATAGTGCCATGTGTAACCCCTCGGTGTAGACTTCACAACTCAAGCTGAAGGAGCACTTCAGAGTTACTCAGCAGCAGGCTCTCGTGCCCACACTGCCAGCTACACACAGGCTGCCAGCTGGAGCAGCCCTCACAGCATTCCCAGGATATGCCCTGGGAATGAGAGAAGCAGGGACCAGCAAAGCATCTTATAGGAACCAGCAGGCTCAAATGGAGCCATCTGCTTAAGAACTCACCACATGGCCCTGAGATCAATACACAGGGGGCTTTGACCAGATGATATTCCTGAAAGCTACAAAAGGAGCTGTTCCAGAAGCAGTTTGTATCCCTTTCCTTCTCCTTCCTGAAGAAAAGAAGGCAGCACTTTTCAGACTCAATGGTGTCGAATGGGCACCCTAATTCACTCACTGGTCAGCATACCCAAGTGAAGCCAAATGAACAATCACTGAAAGGCATCTCTGTTTGCTTTGGAGCCTGCAAAGGAGTTGGACGTAGTCCCAGGGTTACATCATTTTCATATAGAAGCAATCCCTTGCTATAATCAGTTACTTTATCCCTTGCCAGCACATGAGCTGAGCTGGTCAGAAAGATCCCTTGGAACACGGATCCAGCTTCCAACACTATCTTGACTAATGAATGCTGTTTATCACCTCCCAGGTACCATCCATGCTGTCAAGAAAGATGTCCTGAGATCCCCTCTAGTCTCTAACAGGACATTGGCTCAAATGCAGTGACTGAGAGTTGGCAATCTATACACATTGCAGTGGATAATGTGGGCATTGGAGCTTAGATTCCAGTCCTCCTCTGCATTGACCTCAAAGAATCTCTTTGCCTCTTGCTTGTTGTTGCCCTGAAACCTTTAACCAAGGTTGAGGTGCCTTGCACGAGGGCTGCAAAGGGTACAGATATAGAAATATATGTAAAGAAGCACAGGATGGAGCTGCTGGAATGAGTCCAGAGGAGGCCATGGGGATGCTGCAAGGGCTGGAGCAGCTCTGCTCTGGAGCCAGGCTGGGAGAGCTGAGCTGGGGCAGCCTGGACAAGAGAAGGCTCCTGAAGGGGAGACCTGAGAGCAGCTCCAGGGCCTAAAGGGGCTTCAGGGAACCTGGAGAGGGGCTTTGTCCTGTAGGGACATTGGTCTGGTTTGCTGAAGGCTTTTAAAGATGCCTCTTTTCTCCTGAAGCAGAAGGAAAGGAGAGGGATGCTCAGGCCCTGTTTTGGAGGGCACGAGAGAGGCCGGGATGCACTGAAAGGCTGTGAAACTCCTTTTCTTTGGAGTCAAACCTGGCAGTGGCCTGAGGTTACCAACAGGCACAGATGGTTCCAATCAGGGGAGGAAGTCAGAGTCACATGGGATTCCTGTGGTCTCCTCGCATTCCCAGGAGCCTCGGTTTGCATTCTTGTCAGCATTAATGGGGTTATTTTTACATCTGAACCATCATCACGTTGGGGTGATGCAAAAACACATCTATTTTTTAGATCACCTTATCACTTTGAGAAGGGACCAAGGCAATAACTAAGCCCAGGAGCCAAATAATCAGATTGTCTTCAAGCTGAAGCTGCATTTCCTTGGAAAACATTGTTGTGTCAGGAACTGATGGGATTAGTCAAATGCGTTCCGGGCTCGGACTTGGCCAGGAGCTCTCAATCTGGGAGCAAATGATGTTTTCATCGTTATTGCATTGCAAGAATTGTGCTTCTATTTCGTGTTTGTCAAGGGAAATATAGGAATAGGTGCTATAAATGTGGAGAAGAAGTAGAACAAAACCACGTGTAGTTATGTGGGAAGATGTAGCCTACCTAAAGTAATGGATCCCAGAATCATAGAATCATAGAATAGTCAGGGTTGGAAAGGACCTTAAGATCATCCGGTTCCAACCCCCCTGCCATAAGCAGGGACACCTCACACTAAGCCATAGCACCCAAGGCTTCATCCAAGCTGGCCTTGAACACTGCCAGGGATGGAGCACTCACAACCTCCCTGGCCAACCCATTCCAGTGCCTCAGCACCCTAACAGGAAAGGATTTCTTCCTTAGATCCAATCCAAACCTCTCCTGTTTAATCCCACACTGGTTTGGGTTGGAAGGGACCTTAAAGCTCATCCAATTCCAACCTTCATCCAATTCCATCTCCCACTAGAGCAGGTTGCTCCAAGCCCCATCCAACCTGGCCTTGAACACTGCCAGGGATGGGGCAGCCACAGCTTCCTTGGGCAACCTGGGATGAAGAGGCAGGGAAAGGAGCTTTCTCCAGACCTGGTTGAGCTCTGCATGTTTCTGGTGCCCTGATGGGAGCTCAGCCCTTGTTAGATCCCGGTGATACATTTCTGGTACAGACTGTGGTCAGCAGTGACAAGAGGATGAGGCTACAAAGCACATGAAAATGTCCCCATTAAAGCAATCCCTTTGCACTATGAAAGGAAGAATGCGTGTGTATGTGCATGTGCTGACACAAAAACTTGATGTGAATACAACCAGAACAGGCAGAGGATGAACTAAGCCAAATTCACAGCCAAAGTGCATGAATCTTCCTAACAGAAAAGTAAGTGCTGTTTGTGAACCCAAGCTCCTAAAGCTCCCTCTGCCCCTCAATGCCCTACAAATGCTTTAATATCACAGTGAAATGCCCAAACTTCAAAGTAACTGGGTTTCAGGTTTCACTGGGGATGTTTCATGCAGCTGAAACCTGAGTTCAGATATACTGATACCTGATAACCCAGAGCTCAGACCACTCTAGGTTATATCAGCCCACCCTAATGACCCTTCTCAAGCCAAGCGAGGACATGAAAGCATCCCCAAAGCCATAATCCTTTGTTCATAGCTGGATATGGAGGTGCAACTTCTGCCACACAAACCCCCAGTGAGATCCTTGAAGTCATGAAATCTGTTGCATTATGGAGTAGCCAAGATGGAACATGGCACAGGCTGGGTATTACTATGGCATTAGTGGGTATTCCTGATGGAGCATGAACAGCCCAAAGCACGGGGGCAAAATCTGTCACCCTGGGAAGTCCCCTGGATCCTCTCCTCTTTTAAATTAGGATCCTGTTTTATAGATAAGGAAATGCAGCTTTCAAGTGTCTGATTTCACACCACACCGTTCCACAGCATCACGGATAGAAACCTCCTCCTGAAACAAAGGATAGTCCCTGTCCATGATGATCTTAAGGTCCCTGCCCATGATGATTTTGAGGTCCTTTCCAACCCAAACTATTCTACGATTCTATGAAACCAGGAGGTACAACTTCAGATTCCCCTGCTGTAAATCCTGGACCACATTCCCTTCTCGTACCTGGGAATACAACCAGGCGTGTTGACTCCCAAGTCACCCCACACACAACTACACATTGCTCCATGATTCTTCCTTCTGCAGACTCAAAAGCACACAGGCACTAATAAGGAGCCATTGTTTAAGCCGTGTTTCAGTTTAAGCTTAAAGATAAGAGCATCTCTGCTATGAGCATCTCTCCTACGAGCAGAGATTGCGGGAGCTGGGCCTGGTTAGTCTGGAGAGGAGCAGACTGAGTGGGGATCCCATCAGTGCAGATCAGTGTCTCCAAGGCAGGTGCCAGGAGGATTGGGACAGACTCTTCCCAGTGTGCCCAGTGAAAGGATGAGGAGCAATGGCCATAAACTGAACCACAACAAGTGTCACCTCAACACGAGCAAGAACCTCTTTACATTGAGGGTATCAGAGCCCTGGCACAGGCTGCCCAGGGGGGCTGTGGAGTCTCCCTCTCTGGAGCTATCCCAAACCCATCATGGACACGTTCCTGTGTGCCCTGCTCTGGATCACATCCAGAGGGACCTTCTAACATGAATGGTTCTGGGATTCCTGTTGGTTGGCTGCAGTGCCTGAGACCCAAATTGCAACCTTTCCACACATCCTAGTGCAGTGTGGTTTTCCATTAATAGCCATGGAAAAGTTAACCTAAACATTAGCTGTTTTTCCTGGAACTAACAGCTCCAAAGCCAAAAGCCCAGTGATGTGCTCCTCAGCCTGCAGGATTACTGCAGACTGCTCCTTGCTGTAAAACCAGAGCATGGAGCTGGCTCCTGCACTGCTGGAGCTCTGCTTGGGAAGCAGGGAGCAGAGAGCTCATCGGGGAGCATCCCAGTCCTATCTCTATCCAGGCCACATTTCCCCTGGCCAGAATGACAAGCTGATGCCTTTAGCATTGACGGTCAGAGGGTTGCTTCAGAAGCCAAGGCAAATCCAGCAAACAGGGATTGCAGGGATGGGAATAGCTTCCCACTAAACAAAACAGAGCTTTGGGCTCCGGCTTGGAGCAAGCCGCTCCAGTGGAAGGTGTCCCTGCCCATGGTAGGGGTTGGAACGGGATGAGCCTTAATGTCCCTTCCAACCCAAACCAGGCTGGGATTCGATGATTCTAGGAGCTGTGTCCTGTACCATGCCCTGTCTTTGCCCACACAAACTGCACCCAAAGCAATCCCCACCGGGATCACTGATGCCTGCAGGCTGCACGATCCCACCGGCTCTTTGTTCCTCTCCAAAGGGATGCTTATGCCTGCTCCTGGTTCATTGTTCCCACTATTGCTGCCTAAAGAACCTGTCCCATGTTTTATTCCCTTCCTCCTCTCATGCCCGCTCACTTTGCTGTTCAACCTGCAGAGGAGCCATCCCAGCCCTGCTCGAGGCACTGTCTCTATTGGGTCGCTCCTCATCTCTCCAAATCTAGCCACCTCTTTCCAGAAAGACAGTGGGGAAAATGACCAGATCTTCCTGGAAACAACAGCCATCCCACAGCATCCATCAGCCAAAAGGAGCTCCTGTTAAAGCCATCAGCTCTATTTGCTGACACACAAATAAATGCCCGCTCCTCACCGAAGGAGCCACGCTCCCAAACTCCGGCACGAGCCAAAAGTTGAGGCTATTAAGCTCATTCCCACGCTCAGATTTGGCAAGGTTGAAGCCGCTATCATCTTGTTCCACTTCCTGGAGGAGCTTGCTCTATGTTTTCTTTGCAGTAGGCTCCCCAGCTGGGTCGGCCCTGCAGAATGTAGATAGAGATGACAGCAAGAACCAGAGGTGGCAGAGCAATGGGCAGTGTCTGGGCTGTGGAGAGCAATGGGCAGTGTCTGGGTCATGGCAGAGCAATGGGCAGTGTCTGGGCCATGGCAGAGCAATGGGCAGTGTCTGGGCCATGGCAGAGCAATGGGCAGTGTCTGGGCCATGGCAGAGCAATGGGCAGTGTCTGGGTTGTGGAAGGTTGAAGATCCAGGCATGGATGAGAAGTTATGAATAAGCTTATGACTAAGATCTGAAGTGGAGTTGGGATTGGCAGAACCCTCTTTGTACCCTGGAGCCCTCAGATGCACAGTATATACATCTATATATGTACATATATAGGCATATAACACACAGGCGTATATGTAGGTATATGCAAGCTTTAGTCAGAAGCCAACATGACTGAGCTGACACTTTAAATAAGCTCCTATTGCAGATTCTATGGAGGTTCTGCTAAAGCTGCAATACTTAATGGTGTTCCATTTCCTCTTGGGTTGCTTGACTAGAACAGGACCACATAACTACAAATACAACCCCTTGCTTCAGCCTCTGAATAGACCAGCTCATGGGAAGGCATCCAAGAACATTAGGATATTGCTTCTTTCTACCTTTCTGACTTTAGGATGCTTGTCTGCACTGCAGGAAACTGCCTCTGCTATCACTGGAGCTCAGTGGCCATGTGCAAGATTACTTGTCACTAAGTTGGTTAGGGTGGTTATCACTTACCTGGGGCAAATCCCACCTCCTTACTGGCTTCAGAAGGAAACACCGTTTTGTACCACTCTATTCCTGGGAATTAGAGAGTCAAATCCAGCACTGAGACCCAACAGAATGCCTGCGTCTTGCTCCAGACTTTATCACCCTGCAGCTCTTCCCACAAGGTTTTGCCTTCTTTTTAGGTAAAACCATAACATTCCATAGTTTTCAATGACGTGACAGACCAGGTTATTAGGGCCCTCATGGAGCAATGATCTCATCACTGGATGTCTTCCTCATATAAAACAGGCCAAGCCTCCAATTTCTTACTTATTAAATGGCCAAGGTGGCTGGAATGCCTTGGGAATGGCTTATGAGCTCTGTGTAATGAGGCACAGATGGGAATGGTTCTGTTGCAGTGATGCTGTATCACGCAATGAGGCAGTGTGAATAGCTGTTGGGTGACTCAGGGGCACGGAGGTAGCTGTAGCACTGGTGAGGGCTGTTTCCACCATGCTCCACACACACTGAGCTCACAGAGACCTGGCTGACAAAGCCCAGAAGCCACTCTACAGTTCCCCAACACCGTCTCCTGTGTGATTTAAAAGCAGCCCAGGCCTTGCAGACAGGGAGCTCTCAAGCTCATGGAAGCCAGCTGGGATGTGGGGAGTTACCTTGATAGGATTCAGAGCAGCAAAACCCATTGGGAACCCAACCAGTGCTGATCCCAAACGCTAACACATTGGTGGGAAGCAGATACTGATGGGTCTCACCCTGGTCCTTTCCCAGTAGCGCCTTTACCCAGGCACAAAGGGACACATGAAGTACTCTCAGCAAGGACCACTCTCACAGCAGAGCATCCACACCACGTTGGCTGCCGCAGTGTTTCTCTGTGCCACTTGGCTCTTGGACAGGGCCAGGTTACTGCCTCCATCCGTATTCCTCTTCCTCATCACCCTCACGGATGTTTGTGGAAGCTTCATCCCTGGACTGGGCTCAACTCAAGCACCTGGGATCCTGGGGAAGGAGGGCTTGGAGCATTTAGCATTAGTTTCTCACATCCATGTATGTGCTTTGCTTGTAAAGCAGCTGCAGTTTGTAAATCACCTCTTTGCAGACACCAGCGGTCACTGCCACTGTATGGAATATATTTGATGTTTGCCTCTTATTCATTTGGCCAGTCCCTCCCAAAAGCTTTTATCTGAGCAGATCCATCTCTTTCCTTCCCTTTTTCTTTCTCTTTCTCTTCTCATTCCTGGATTTCTTCTTGTTTCTTTCTCATAACAACAGGGTAACCCAGGATGTTGTTTATGGAAGGTTTGCATTACCCATACAGTAAGGACCATACCTTTTCCAGTGCCTCTTTTTAAACCCAGGAGCCAGCACTGCAGAAAAGTGCAGCAAAGGAAATAGGAGGAGATAGGTAGGGAATGGTGTGCTTGAGCTGAGGAAAAGGCAACTCCATCCTGGTTTAAGGGGAAGAAGGTTTGAACTCTGAAGTTGGACCCATGTAATACACAAGGGAATGGGGAAGAGGTATCTGTGCTGTGCTAGCCCTGGGCTAGGTCTGGCTCTCATGTCTGCTCTCCAGTGCTTTCAGTTGTCTGGTGTGCATCTGAGCATCTAATCCTGCTCAGATTCCTTGTTAAACCTTGTCCACAAAGCCCATGTTAAAGCAGTTACCAAGTGGAGGCTGAAAAAGAGCTCTCATTCCAAAGCAGCCCTATTACTGGAGAAAAGGGGATACCATCAGCCATGGGGATGAGCATGAGGCTCACCAGGTCGTAGCTGACTGCAGACCCCAGTGTAAGCACCACGCAGCTATACACTGATAGGAATTGTTAGTACCTTGTTTATGGCAATGGCACTGCTTTTAGTCCCCAGGCCCCAGACCCAGCGATTCCAAGCCCTCACTGCATCCTCTTGACTGCTCTAAGGGCGGTGCTCAGTTCCACTTGGATCAGCAGCACCATAACCTCACTCCTGGAGCATCCAGACAGAGCATCCCTCCGCACAAAACCAATTGCAACTCCTTGTTCTCTGGCTGGGATTCCTGGGCTGCTGCTTTCTGTGTGGGTTTAGTTCACTCTCAACATAAATAAAGACAACAAACCCAGTGCAAGGCACAGTCTGAGCGCCTGAATTTGCATTGCAGGAGACGTGGCACTGGAACAAGGAAAACATTCCTGGGGGTGCGGGGCTGAGTGGTGCAGGCTTCTCCTCCCTCAGCAGGTCTGCCCCACGGGGTTGGCTTAAAATCACAGCCAAGTGCATTCAAACGATGTTAAAGCGAAGAACAAACAGAACCCGGGGCACTGGGAGCTGACACTGATGTGGATGGATGGATGTGCCCAGAGAAGCTGTGGCTGCCCCATCCCTGGCAGTGCTCAAGGCCAGGTTGGACACAGGGGCTTGGAGCAAGCTGCTCCAGTGGAAGGGGTCCCTGCTCATGGCAGGGGTTGGAGTTGGAGGAGCTTTAAGCTCCCTTCCAACCCAAACCAGGCTGGGATGCTGTGATCTATTTCAGACCCCCTCAACCTGGGAGCTGGTGCCCACTTTGGGCAGCACCAGGCCCTGGGNTTGGAGGAGCTTTAAGCTCCCTTCCAACCCAAACCAGGCTGGGATGCTGTGATCTATTTCAGACCCCCTCAACCTGGGAGCTGGTGCCCACTTTGGGCAGCACCAGGCCCTGGGATGCTGCTGAGGGATTTGCCCTTCCTGGCATTTCATTCTGTGTTGGCATTTTGTCCTATGGAAGGGATGGAGACCGCATCCCCACCGCACAGGCGCTAACACATGGTGCACGAGCAGTGCTCAAGCCTCTTCCCCTTTTCCCCTCTAATTGTCCTGCTGAGAGAGTTAATGTTCAAGGAGGGCATTACCATGGGTGCACTCCTGTCCTTTAGTGGGTCTCTGCTCTGCCCTGGAGTCTGATTCCTCATGGAGAGCTGGAGTTGAAACCAGAGGCTCTTCCTGCTGACAGGAAGCCGGGGCTGAGCCATGCCGATGCTCTCATCTCCAACGTGATGCAGCTCTGAGATCCTGGTTTTCCTTAGCTGCCCTTTGCTTGCACTGCCCTCAGCTCAGACACATGTTCCTTCACATGCACACGGTGATGCTGGAACTGGCAGAGCTCTCGGAGAGGAGCTGCCTGCATCACTCCATGTGTTAGCCCCTTCCACGCCAGCTCCTCTCATCCCTGTCAAATCCTTGTCCTTCCTATCAGCATCTCCCCTAGTTCACTGCGGGTCCCTCTTCACAGAGCCATGCAGAGGGTTACAATGCCTGATGTTGTTACCCCGATGGATCTGCTCCGTCCTGCACAGGATGCTCCATTTGGCAGGTTTTCACCAGGCAAAACATTTACTTTGGGAGAGGAAAGAGGAGAACAGAAAATGAGCTCAGGGATCCAAAAGCAAAGCATGGGCTCAGAGTGATGGGATGATTTCATATCTGAAAGAATGAAGCCACGATGCAGTAGTGCTGATCCTGACAGTTGGGTATTTACAGTGGGATCGGCTGCAGGTGGAACTTAGAAGGGGGAAAAAAGAACTCAGAGGGCAAAGGTTTTGTTTTAAAATGGACAACAAACTGTAACTTAGCACCAAAGAGCAAGAGCAGCATTTTATTGGCTTCCCACGAGCACTAGGATGTCCAAGACACCCTAGTGAAGAATGGAGCAAGAAACCCAGCTCAGTTAAAGAAATCTCCCCTTTTTTTCCTGGTAAATGGTTCAAAATCCGACCCAAAAGCCAGGTATTTGAAGGAGAGGGAGGCTCCAAAGGTGCAAAGTCCAGATCCATGCTGAGTGTCTAAGACCAAGGTCTGGCAAGAGGCATCGGGGTCGTGCTGACTTAGACTCCATCTCTGAAGAGCAGGAGCAGAACAAGAGCTGGCTCTTACCAGTTCTTGCAGCTTCAGTGTGAAGTATTTGATGATCCTGGGCTCAGAAAACTGTATGGGAGGATCTCATCCTCCTCTATAAGAGCTGCGGTTGGGGTTTAACCTCTTGGATTTACTCTGATGATATCCATCTCTGAGGACATGAGATGCACAACTGGTACCAGGGATGCAGGT